>JZKD02S1979044.1:473829-494125 GCA_000966675.3 Picea glauca
CTCAGTATAGATTTCTTCAACCATTACAATGATGCACTATAGCTCTCCAATAAAGACCAATACCAAAACACCAAAAGAACTAGTCTCCAAGACTTGTTCCCTAGACTTTCTTATGTGCTCCAATATGCATAAGAGAAGTGTGTGAGTTTGTATCTAAATGAGAGGAACCTATTAGCACTGAAAGTCACACCTTGACTGCTAAAGTGTAAACTCAACACCCATCAGAATGTAAAATATAATTTTGTTTTTGAATAGGTGGATCAACAAGATGGAGAAAGAAAGGGAGAGGGCAGAAAAATGCAGATCAGTAGGCTACACCAATGGAAAATGGAGTCACAAACATTCTACTCATCGAAGGCACTAAAGTTTCTCAACAAAAAACAAGATTATATGCTGATAGGTGGAATAATGAAGAAGGAAAACATAAGATAGAATGTTCACTAAACAAATATCCTCTCAATTTAATGAATCAACAAATACTTGAATATAAACAATGATTGTTGGGCAAAATACAGTAGATCCTCTGTTTCTTAGGGATCCATAAATCATTGGCAGCCTTTGATCCTCAAATATGAAATATATTCAAATAAGAAGAAGTACAAACAAAAGAGTTACAATATGAAATCATAGCTCTCATGAGTCTCCAATAGTAGTAATGCTTACAATCATAAAATGCCCACAGGATTACAAATGTACACACATAGAAAAATTGTCTGCTCCTACTCTCTCTAGCCTCTCTTGGTTCATAAATCCCTTTCTCCAAGAGATCTCTCCTTCCTCAAATAGAAAATAGCATCCAAATAACCTTAGGAGGTTTAATCCCATCTCCTCCATTGGATTCTAAGCCTTGGAGATAGGTGGAAACAATCAAAGAGACACAAATCCAACAAACTGTTAATTTTCAGGAATTTGTTGGAAGTCATTAGTAAATTGTTTCCACCTCATTGCATGAGGCCTTTGATGGAGATAAAACTTAGGTGCAGGTGTCCCTTGAAATCTAAATGATCCTTCAGAATCCATTTGAATCCTCCTTGACAGGTGGAAACCTCCCAACAAAGCGAATATCAAAACTGTGACCACTACAAAAAAATTTGTAGCGTCATTGTAAAATTGTTATGCACATTCGGTAGCGCCAATTATATGTCTAATATCTCTCAAAAATTGAGAGAGGTTTTTCTTATTTGGTATGTGATGAACGAAAACCTCCTCCAGTTTTCAAAAATAACTTCTCATTTTTTCATAATCAAGTTAGTCACTCAAAACTAGTAGACACATTCTTGCAAAATAACTCTGCACAATTTGGTCTCTGTCAAAATTTTGGTGGTAACTTCCTGTGTGTCTGCCTGCAATTTGGTAGCACCATAATAATTCACAGCTACATCAATTCAACGTTGACATATTTGGTATCATCTGACATGAAAACAGATTTGGTAACAACCTATGGAATTCATAGTGCCATCATTACACTACTTAACAATTTTGATATCATTTTAGGTAGTAAAATGGCATACCATGCTATATAGACAATTCTACAACGCCATGGTGCTATGTAATGTATGTTCTCTTTTGTATGATGAGACTAATAAAGAACCTTGAGTTGATAGGTTAGAAGCATGTATATGCCTGTAGAGGTTATTTAGTTGCTTATGGAGAGGCAAGCCTCTTCTGGCTGCAAATTCTTGTGCTAACAAAACCTATCCTCTATTTATACATAGTAGTGTCTCTTGAAGAGACATGACTCTTGACCTAATTAACCCATAATAAGTAAAATACCAATAATGTAATAACTTTTTTTGAGAGGACTTGTACAATATAATTATAATAACCTTTTAAAGGTTTGACTAAAACAAATATACAATAATATCTTCCGTAGTTACACCAAAAATATTAACACTCCCTCTTAACTAGGAAGGCATTATTTCCAGACACAGATTCCAGGTTTGATACCACACGAACTCACATCCATTGATTGTTGAACATGTGCATCTATACATCGTCGGATATCCATACTGCAACATGACTTCACCCCATGCAACCAAGGTCTGTGGGTAGCTCTGAATAGTTATAACATGTCCCCAGGACATCCACTCCCTATGATGCATCAATACTTGATCATGTGCACTTTTGTCTTAGTGCCAACCCTTTTTCATGTTGGATGAGACCCACCAGAATTAGTGGCAACCCTTTTTTATGTTGGATGAGATTTTTCCATTC
Organism: Picea glauca; assembly: GCA_000966675.3. Lineage (NCBI taxonomy): Eukaryota > Viridiplantae > Streptophyta > Pinopsida > Pinales > Pinaceae > Picea > Picea glauca. Next base: position 476,044 of record JZKD02S1979044.1, read on the forward strand.
TCAGTGCCAGACCTTTTTCATGCTGGATGATTTCCACCTGTCACTCCCTCTGAAGAGGGACCACACCAACATTGTCCCTAAAGTACTTGAACTTTGTCATTGGCAGCAGCTTGGTGAACACATCTTCAACTTGATCCTCAGTAGTCACAAACTAGAGCCTGACGGCTTGCCTCTGTACCATATCCCTAATATAATAGTATTTTATCTCAATATGATTCGACCTGTCATGGAACATCGATTTCTCTGACAACTTCATGCAACTCTGGTTGTCACACCAAATGTAGGTTGCCTCCAATCCGAGACCAAATAACCTAGACAACAACTTTTGAATCCATACTACTTGTTTGTTCGTTGCACATGCTACCACATACTCAACTTCAAATGTATTGAGTGCCACACATGATTGATTTATGTTTCTTCAACATTTTTTCCATTGGTGCGGTAATCTATGCATACCCCTTTACAAACTTCATGTAATATCATGTATGTCCCAGTGTTTCTCTTAACTAGCGAACTGACTTTGGTGGTGGTAAATTTACAATGACTGCAATCTTAGCAGGGTCCACTACTAAACCTTATTTACACACTATATGTCCCAAAAATATTCCAAAAGTTGTCCCAAAAATGCATTTCTTGATGTTCAATGAGATCTGACATTATTTGCATCTTTCCAACATGAGTCTTAAAACTTCTACATGGTCCTTTAACAAACTATATATAGTCTAGTCATACAGATATAATTCTAAAAACTAATGTATGAATTCTTTAAAAACAACTATGACTACTCTTGAAAATATGGCTATGTCATTTTTCATCCCAAATGGCATGACAATATATTGGTAGGATCTCCATTCTATAGAAAACAGAGTCTTATACATGTCTTTTGGAGCTATTTTGATCTAATTTTAACTTGAAAATCCATTTGTAAATGAATATGCATCTTGGCCTCCCACATTCTCTAAGACCTCATCTGTAAAAGGGGTAGGGAAAGGGTCATGTAAGCAAGCATCATTAAGTTTCCTCATATATAAAAAAATACTTAACCCCCATTGTTTCTTTTCTTGGGATACCATAGGACTGATCCATTTAGATTCATCTATTGGTTCTATGATGCCAACTTCCAACATTCTGTCAATTTATGCTTTCACTTTCTGCTTATACACTAGATTTAGTTTGTAGGGTCTTTTCCTAACATGTATAGCCTCAGGTTTGAGAGGTATATTAATCTCACCTAGCTGCCTCGATATTCATTTCATCTCTGTAAAGGTTTTTGGGAATAGGTCACTGTATTTGCACAATAACTATGTTATTCTTTCAACTATTTGCTCATTCCAATAGTCTCCAATACTTGTCATTTTAGGATTTTCATTCATCCCAATGTTGACTTTCTTCACTTTGATTGGTGCAAAAAATACTTCTAAATCCAGAGATGGACCTTCCACCTCTCTGTTTCCTTCAATATATGTAATCTAAATTTTGTGTGAATCATCTTCATCTAGTGCTTCCTCTTCAACATGATAACATGAGAGTAACTCCTTGATTGCTTGTCTATTTTGTTGTTGATATTATGTCATGATTTCAAATTTTAGTTCATTAGTAAATATCATTCCCTGTATCACCTTCAGTGTTGAATTCATGTTGGGGTTCTCATGTTCAAATGAGAAGGTTACTATGAAATCCTGTTGTAAGCATGTCCATTCTGTAGTGCCTCTGTGCATCTCCTAGTCTATATAATAGTTCCTCGAGATTCCTTCCAATGTTTGGATAAATTAATGTGTCCATTCCTCTGGTAGTGTCATCCTCCATTGTGCCTTTCACTTCTTTAAGTGTTCAATTGGTGTTCCTTTTCCGTCATACCTCTACTTTTTATTTCTCCCATGCTCTGCACCAAATCTAATGCGCAGTAGTCATTTACACTGGTACCAGTCCTGAATTGTTTTTTTGTGCGCACCCCACCATATTGCAGGTGTGGAATTTGTTAATATTTTTTTTGTAACTACGGAATATATTCTTGTATATTTGTTTTAGTCAAACCTTTAAAAGGTTATTATAATTATATTGTACAAGTCCACTAAACATAAAGTATTATATTATTGGTATTTTACTTATTATGGGTTAGTTAGGTCAAGAGTCATGTCTCTTCATGAGACACTATTGTGTATAAATAGAGGATAGGTTCCTATCATTTGGACACACACTCGCACACTTCTCTTGTGCATATTGGAGCGCATAAGAAGTTCTAAGGAACAAGTCTTGGAGACTGGTTCTTTTGGTGTTTTGGTCTTGGTCTTTCTTGGAGAGATATAGCGCATCATTGTACTGGTTGAAGGAATCTATATTGATGATTTTGGTTGCTTGGTTGTCTCCCCCATGAGGGTTTCACGATATAATCTTTGTGTTCTATTGTATTTTTGATTGTCTATCTTTCAATGATCCTACTACAGTTGTTGTTAGATTAAGTAATTGGAATCGTGTAAATATAAAATTTAAAATTTCAACATGGTATCAGTGCAGGCCTGAATAGAAGCCAACTGCAGATCTAGAATCCTAAAAGGGAGCCATTTTTAGTTTAGAGACAGTTGTTAGAAAAACCAATACCATCAGAAGGAAGGATGACTATCAGAACAAAGATCGATGAGAAGCTAGATGGAGCTGATAACTTCAGGGTGTGGAAGTACATAGTAACCCTCCTTCTTGATGAACATGAACTGGATAATTTCATTATAGAAGAGGTTCAAGAACCTCAAGGAAATGAAGCTAAGGAAAAATATAAGAAGGACATGGTGAGAGAAAAAAATATTATTGCAGACTCCATTAAGGACCACCTTATCCATCTTATATCATCATTATCTTCTCCAAAGAAAATGATGGACACCTTAACTCATCTGTTTGAGAGAAGAAACATAAATTGAAGAATCACTCTGAGATCTCAGTTGAAGAATGTGAAATGCAGAACTTAGAAACGATTCACTCCTACTTATCAAGAGTGAATCAAATCAAGGAGCAGATAGAATCCATTGGTGACTCAGTAGAAGGAGAAGAGATGGTGATGACTACCTTGAATGGCCTCCGAAGGTCATGGGATGCATTCATCTAAGGAATTTGTTCAAGAAAGAAGCTTCCCAAGTTTAGTAGCCTTTGCAAATATTGTAACCAGGAAGAAGCTAGGATAGTTGCAACAGAAGAAAATATGGTAGATGAATATCAAGCCGTATCTACCCACACTAGGAAAGGAAATAACAAGAAGGGACATTCTTTACCTAAGAAGTTTAAGATGGTTCAAAGAGACAACTCAAAGATCATATGTTACTGTATTTAGGAATTGGGACACATTGTTAGTTATTTCCCCCTCATTATGGAAATTACGAATAAGAAAGGGAATTTATTGAGTGCCACACTTTGTTATGGGTTTCCCCCTCATTGAATCTAGTGTATAAGAAGAAAGTGAAATCATAAATTGATAGAATGTTGGAAGTTGGTATCATAGAACCAATAGATGAATCTGAATGGATCAGTCCTATGGTAGCCCAAGAAAAGAAACAATGGGGGTTAAGTATTTTTTTATATATGAGGAAACTTAATGATGCTTGCTTACATGACCCTTTCCCTACCCCTTTTATAGATGAGGTCTTAGAGAATGTGGGAGGCCAAGATGCATATTCATTTACAGATGGATTCTCGGGTTAAAATTAGATCAAAATAGCTCCATAAGATAGGTATAAGACTATTTTTTCTATAGAATGGAGATCCTACAAATATACTGTCATGCCATTTGGGATGAAAAATTACATAGCCATATTTTCAAGAGTAGTCATAGTTGCTTTTAAGGAATTCATACATTAGCTTTTAGAAGTATATCTGTACGACTAGACTGTATATATTATGTTAAAGGACCATGTAGAATTTTTAAGAGTCATGCTGGAAAGATGCAGATAATGTCACATCTCATTGAACATCAAGAAATGCATTTTTGAGACAACTTTTGGAATATTTTTGGGACATATAGTGTGTAAACAAGGTTTACTAGTGGACCCTGCTAAGATTGCAGTCATTGTAAATTTACCACCACCAAAGTCAGTTTGCTAGTTAAGAGAAACACTGGGACATACATAATATTACATGAAGTTTGTAAAGGGGTATGCATAGATTACCGCAACAATGGAAAAAATGTTGAAGAAGGACACCATATTTCAATGGAATGAGGACTATCAGTAAGGATTGGACACTTTAAAATAAACTATGGTCACAACACCTATCCTAGTATTCCCATAATGGGAAAATACATTTCATGTGCATGTATATGCATCAACCATAGAACTTGGAGAAACTATGGCACAACCAAGAGTAGGGGACTTATACCATCCTATAGCCTTTGCAAGTATAAACTTGTTAGAATTAGAGAATAATTAAAACACCATAGAAAGAGAAGGCCTAGACATGATATGTGCACTTCAGAAATTCAGTCACTATTTACTGGGTAAACACTTTAAAATGTTCACAGAATATTCTTCTCTCAAATATCTAGTCAACAAACCAATGTTGGGGGGGGGTGATCTGTAGATGGCTATTTTTATTCCAAGAATTTGATTTTGAAGCGATAGTCAAACTAGGGAAGTTGAACATAGGACCTGATCACCTATCAAGGGTAACTAATGGAGAATAACCTACTAACTTGGAAGACAACTTCCTTGATGCACAAATATTTTCAATACAGGTAGCTGATGAATAATCCACTGATATTATTGAATACTTAAGTAGAGGGGTTGCGCCACAAGAGTTTTTCACTGCGCAGAAGAAAAATCTAGTAGGCAGAGTTATAGACTATCAACTTATTGCAGGAAATTTATACAAAATAGGTGCATATAGCATTTTGAGAAGGTGTGTATTGGAACATGAAAGGCCCATAATTTTAGTAGAAGCTCGGGAAGCTATAGTTGTAGGACACTATGAAGGTAAAGCTACCATACAGAAGGTATTGTGTGTGAGATTATGGTGGCCAACACTCCATAAAGATGCCAAGGAATATTTCCAAAAATATGATGTCTGTCAAAGGGTTGGAAAACCCAACAGATGGGATGAGATGCCTTTGAGACCACAAGTCACTCTGAAGGTATTTGAAAAATGTGTTATAGACTTTGTGGGACCTATTAACCAACCCCAAAAAAGGTCAGGAGCTAGGTATATCATTACTGTGACTGAATACTTAACAATATGGGAAGAAGAAACACCAGTTAAATACTGTAGCACAGAGGCAACAACACACTTATTATTTGAGAAAGTGATCACTAGATTTGGATGTCCTAGGATTCTGATGAGTGACTAGGGAACTCATTTTATAAATGATACCATCAGAGCTATGATTGAGGATTTTGAAGTCTATCACTAGAAGAGTACACCATATCATCCTTAGGAAAATGGAATAGTAGAATCTTTCAATAAGATCTTGGAAAATGCTCTGGCTAAAATCTACAATGTCAACATGGATGATTGGGAATTGAAGATACCAGTAATACTATGAGAATATAGGATCACATGTAAGAATTTGACAGGATAGACACCATTTAGACTGGTGTATGGGAATTAAGCAGTGGTGCCATTGGAATTTCTAATACCCATTCTACGTGTAGCAACAATTACCAACACGATAGAAAGGGGCACAATACAAGAAAGGTTAAGTCAACTAATGGAAATGGAAGAGGATAGGATCCTCGAAGGATTTCACCAGGAAGTACAGAAATCAAGAGAAAAATCATGGCATGAAAAACATATTAAAAATAAGAGTTTTAAGGAGGGAGACCTAGTCTTTCTCTATGACAACAATTTTTTCCAACACCCTGGGAAGTTTAAAGTGCATTGGATAGGGCCATATGAAGTAAATATTGTCACATATGGGAGATATGTACAACTACAAGACTTGGTAGGAATAGAACTGAAAGGAATGATCAAAGGTAGTTGATTGAAGCTATACAGGGACAATCGATGATCCAGGTGGATATTGGTGGCCACCCACCTATTCCAACTGGCTCCTCGTGGGCTATCTGAATCCCCACACATTATCCAGGTGGATATGGGTGGCCTCTCACCTAATCCAACTATATTATTTTGTATTTTTTCATGTCATCACATCTTTCTATGCTTCCAGGGTTGTTTTCGGGCCCTAAACATTGTTTTTTTGGCTCGCCATAGTCAAATTGTAGATAGAGTTAGAGTCTAATGGAGGAATGTGTATTTATCTAAAATAAATTTCCAACGGGCTATCACATGCCTAAAACATAGGTCAAATGAAAAATTTACAACCCTAGGAAGTTGAGGTACCAAATTACACCAACTTACCCATAGGGCCCATGTGACTTTTGGCGTTTCACCTTCTAGGGTTAGGTTTTTGGATGTCTAGAGTTTTGGAATTCATGAGTAGTATGAAAAGGGCCTATGGAGCCTCATTTTAATCCATTATTATCAGACAGATGCACGTAGAAGCCAGATCTCTTCTCAGAGATAGCTACCACCATTCGAGCAAGTTTCAGTTCTGTAGTTTTACAGTTTCATCCTATTTGATTATTTAATATAAGATATTGTTCACTAGATATTTGTGTTACTCTTCCTATCTCTATGTTTATTTTATTCAGTATGTTAATTAGTTCATTACACTCCTAAATCTGGATCAGTGGTATCAAAGAGGTTTTCTCGTCATTTACTTTTTTCCATGCATGTCCCTGACAAGGTCTAGGTATAAGAAGTTGGGACTTGAACCAATCGAGCCATTACAAAATCAATCACACCGAGCCCGACAAAAACCCATTGGAGACTAAAAGAAAGATTATGGAGTAGGATATCCTATTAAATTTTTTCTCGAGGAAGCCCTCGCGCGACAAAGGAATGAAATGATGGACAAATTCGCGCATATCCTTTGACGGTTGCCCATGGGAGAAGCATATTCATCAAGCAGCCATGAAACCCCCTTCAAGGTAGAAGTAAATTTTGATATTCCATTATTTGAAGGACTAATAGATATAGATGTTGTAGATAAATGGTTGAATCTTCTTGAAGGATATTTTTCGGTCCACAATTTTTCTGATAGGGAAAAGATCATTTTTGCACTCCTCAAGGTCATTTCCCATGTTAATGACTAGTGGGATACTTACTCTGAGCAAAGGGCCATGGAGGAATCTATAATTTTTATGGTGGCCTCTACATAGGATTCCCTCCAGGACACCATTAAATAACAATACTACCTTGTTGCAAGCTATGAGGAATAATACACTACATGGACCACCCTATGTCAAGAAAGGGACCAGACAGTACCAGAATTCACCAGTATTTTCCATACACTACGCACCAAATTGGGTATCAAATATTCTGAGCATCATCTAGTGGTCAAATACCATGGTTTTTTTCATAGATACATTCAAACAGAAATGAAGTTCTTGGACATCACCTCATTGGGCACCACTTATAGGTACACTGTCAAGATTGAGAAGAAATTTAAGCATAAACATCGAGAGTTTGGATATGCAAACCCCTCACAGCTGAAGCAGGGAAAAGGAAACCCCAACCCACACATCAAGGGACCAATTTGAGATGTTGACCATCAAGATAATCCGTCTGAGCCACAACACAAGAAGGGAAATGAGAAGATGAAGAGGGACTCAAGAAAATTGTGTGAGTACCATAAAAGTCCTTGGCACAACACTGACAAATGTCACTCCAAGAAGTCCCTCGTGGCTGAGTTGAAGTCTTCTGAGTCAGAGGCTAATTATGATTATGAGTCAAATCCTAAAGGAGGGAATCAAATTATTGATGTTGAACCTAGTGCCACGGTTGCTACCACCAATGTCCATCGAAGTGAACCAGGAGAACTAGAGGAAGGGGAATGCCTCTTTCACTCGCATATGTGGGTCAAGGGGGCTCTGATTCATTTCATTGTCGACAATGGAATTCAGAAGAACCTAATTTCAGCAGAGACCGTCAAGCAACTGGACCTGCCAATGACACCACACCTGTAGCCCTACACCATTGGTTGGATTCGTCAAGGAAGAGATCTATGTGTCTGCCAATAGTGTCGTCTTCCCTACGACATCAAGCCTTTCAAAGATGAGGTACTATGTGATATTTCTCCCCTTTGATTCTTTTATGTTCTTTTAGGAAAACCATATTTGTGGAAGCGTCATGTTGTATATGAGTCTAGACCCCACAATGTTATTATTACATTGGGTAGAAAATTGTATAGAATCCCAGAGGTGGCACCACCTACTGCTATTTCTTTAATCTCTACTAAGCAATGCAGTATGGTCATTTCACAAACTGGGTAGTTTTTCTTCTATTTTGTTTTTTCTCACAGTAAGTAGAAGGTCGTTGCCACATCCATGGCCTCTACACAACGCCTCTATTTGCAGTAGAAAAAAGTGGACATGCTTGTGGAATAATATAGAGACATCTTCTCCTCACCTACACGGGTATAGACACACTTCCAAGTCAAGCATCCAATTGATATAAGCCCTGATGCACCTCTACCTAATGGACCAGTATATCAGTGCTTGCTAATGGAGAATGACGATATTAGGCATCAGATCCAAGAGCTTCTTCAAAAGGGGCACATCAAACCTAGATCCTCCCCTTACGGAAGCTCGATTTTACTAGTGTAGAAGAAGGATGGGACTTGGGAACTCTACATTGATTACAAAGCCTTAAAAAAAATCCTAGTCAGGAACTACTACCCCATTCCCAGGATTGATGACCTTCTTGAACAACTCAAGGGGGGAAATTTACTCAAAAAGATTGAATTGAACTCTGGCTACCACTAGGTTCCCATGGAACCAACTAATGTCTGGAAGACATCCTTCTAGTCTAAATAAGTTCTCTGCGAATGACTAGTCATGCCCTTTGGATTAACAAATGAACCAACCAATTTCATGAGGTTGATGGATGATGTATTGAGACCCTTCACCAAATCCTTTGTGGTAGTATATTTGGATGACATCCTCATCTTTAGTAGAATGTGGGAGGAGCACATGTGGCATATTCAGCAGGTTGTGAGCACTCTACAATAGCACAAACTTTATGCCAACCTGGAAAAATGCTCTTTTGACATGAACAAGGTCCAATACCAGGGCTACATTGTTGATGAGAATTAGTTACATGTTGATCCAAGTCATTCGTGATTGGCTAGCCCCAACCACACTGACTGAGATTTAGATCTTCTTGGGACTAGTCAATTTATACCAATGGTTCATTTTGGGATTCTCCCATATTGCATGGGCCCTCAACCAGGTGACCAAGGGTGGTGGTAGGGCCAAGTTTGTGTGGGGGAAAGAGCAACAATGAGCATTCAATGATCTGAAACATCTCTTATGCTCAACTCCAATACTCTCCTTCCTTGATCTGCAACAACCATTCAATACTGAGATTGATGTATCTGACTATGTTGTGGGAACAGTTCTCACTTAGCATAGGCATCTTGTGTCATACCATAGTGAGACACTCTCATATACTGTCTAGAAATATCCCACCTATGACAAGGAAATGTATTCCATTGTACACACCTGTCCTTAATGGAAACATTACATTATGGGGAAAGAGATGATCATACACACTAATCACAAGACTCTGCAGTTCATACAGACATAGGGGAAATTGCAGAATGACCACCATTAGAAGTGGTCCACCTACCTGCAGTAGTTCCATATCAACATCAAGTATAAGAAATGTATCTCCAATTGTGCCGCTCACTGCCTCAGTCAGCCTCTTGTGGCTGTACTCACCACTGTGCTCCATTCCCATGGACATGAAGCATCAGAGTGACCCCAACTCTATCAGTGAGATTGAGACTTCTCCACCACATATCAACTATTGGGTACATGCACCATTGTCACTAATTTTCACATTCAGGACAGACTCTTATGCCACCTGGGCCATCTTTGCATTCCTACAAGAAAGTGTAAAACACTGATTTGGGAATCCCACTATAGTCGGGCGGTAGGACATTTTGGCATAGAGAAAACTGTGGTTGTTCTTCAGAAACATTTTTATTGGCCAAAACTTCGACAGGACGTCATCAAGGATATCATATATTGCACTGCCTTCACTATTTCCAAGCCAACCATCAATAAGCAAGGCTTATACATCCCTTTTCCTATTCCTGAGAAGCCTTGGGAATCCATCTCAATGGATTACATGTCTGGTTTGTTGTCCACCAAGAATGGAAATGACTGTGAGTTTGTGGTCATTGATTTGTTTTCCAATATGACCATCCTCACAGCCTATAAGAAGAATGTCACAATGTCACATATTGGGAAGCTCTTCCTCGAACGATTTTGGGTCCAATTTTGGATACCACAGACCATCATCTCTGACCAAGAAAAAAGGTTCCTCAACACCTTTTGTTAGATTATCTGGTCTCTGTAGGACACCAAGCTCACAAAATCCACTATTTTCCACCCCCAAACTGATGGCCAAACCGAGGTCATCAATCAGATGATTATGCACATCTTGCGCATGTACAATTATAATAATCCCCGTACATGGGATTAGAGTCTCCCATATTTCCAACACATTTACAACAGGGCTCTTCATAGTTCAACCAGCCATAGCCCATTTCAGGTGGGTCGGGGATTCCAACCCTTGGGACCCATTGATGTTGCACTTCCTCTTACCATCGCACAGACAGAATCCTCTCCCGATCAGTGTGCAAATGAAAAATCCACCAAATTAATTGAGGATTCATCACATCTTCCAACATGTCTAGGAGATTTTGCAAAAATCCAATGCTAAGTACAAGCAACACCATGATCAACACAGGGTACCACACCATTTTCAGGTTGGCGAAAAAGTTTGGTTAAATTTTCAGAAGGAGCATCTCACTGGGCCCCATCAGAAGCTTTTCCCACTTCATTATGGGCCTTACACTATCACCAAGGTTGTGGGTAGCAATTCTTTTGAGATCAACACTTAACCCTTCCTTGGTTTGCATCTAGTATTCTATGTGGACCTCCTTCAGCCATATTTTCCACCATTATTGGACACCTCTGAGATCATTGAACAACTAACACCAATAGTTCTCAACCCTAACAACATGAAACAAGCATCCACCAATTAAATAGTGGACACACAGGTCAAGGGCACTCACCAGCAGTGGATCCAGCTTTATCGAGTTGTCAAGGCAGGGAAACTCCTACACCAAGGCTAGTGGCTCACCTGGGGCTAAATCTAATATAATTTTACTCACTTGATGGGGGAACTCAATGCAATGGAGACCATTTCTTCCTAAGGGTGGAGGATTGACCCATGTAGATATTGGTGGCCAACCACCTACTCCAACTAGATCCTCGTGTCTATTTTTGTTCAACATGTCCTTATGTAATTATTTATAATTGTGAGTTCTACACTTTTGGGGCTTTCTGGAGCCCCACACATTCTCCAGGTGGATACAGGTGGCTTCTTGACTAATCCCACTAGATTATTTTGTATTTTTTCATGTCAACACATCTTGTTGTACTTCCAGGGCTGTTTTCGGGACCTAAACATTTTTTTTTTGGATCTCCATAGTCAAAATATAGATGGAGTCAGATTTTGTCAATGGAATGTGTAGCTCTCTGAAATACCTTTCCAACGATCTATCATGCACCTAAAACGAAGGTTGTATGCAAAAATTACAACTCTACAAAGTTGAGGTGCCAAATTACACCAACCTACCCATAGGGCCCACATGAATTTTGGCGTTTCACCTTTTAGGGTTAGGTTTTTGGATGTATAGGATTTTGGCATTCATGAGTAATAGAAGGGGCTATGGAGCCTCATTGTAATCCATTCTTCTTAGACGGATTCACGTAGCAGCCACATCTCATCTTAGAGATAACTACCACCATTCGAGTAAGTTTTAGTTCTACAGTTTTACAGTTTCAGCCTATTTCAATATTTAATAGAAGATATTTTTCACTGAATATTTGTGTTAATATTTCTATCTTTGTGTTTATTGTATTCAGTCTGCTAATTAGTTTGTTCTGATCCTAAATTGGGATCAATCAACCTACTAATCCTTAAAAGTTACAACATACTGAGAAAGGAATGTATATAGTATACTATAGTAGAGGTTAGGAAATAAAATCACAAAAAGAAAGAAAAGAGTAGAAAAAGGAAGAAAAAATTTGAAAATAAAGAAAATACAAAATATAGGGAAATATCATGCGCAACATATAGTGGAATCAACGAGAAAAATAGAAAAAGTAATTGTGCATAGCATATGGGTGACAGGAATCAAACACTGCGCACTAAGGAAAAAGTTACAGCGGAAAAGTATCGCGCATTGGAAAAGTGCAGTGCACCAACAAAGAGGTCAACGATCAAAAATGTAAAAAATCATTTGTCAGGATAAAAAGGTGTGATTTGGTCATTTATCAAATTGAATGAAGCGTACTTGACAAGCTTCAACGCATTAATAACAACTAAATAAGCTCCCTCTATATGAAATGGAAACGTGGGCCAAACAAGACTTATTGTGCATTTGCAAACCTGCGAAGCTAAGGAGAACGAAGATGAAAGGAGAACAAATGAGGTTAGAGATCATAGAAGTTGAAGCTCAACAAAGGAACCAAGAACTATCAAATATGGCACCTCCAAAAATTGGTCCACCAAGCCAAACAACACGGAAAACCTGAAGAAGCCATAAGTCACCACAAGAAACCGCAGAGGCGGAGGAGGAATTTGTTGAGGAAGAATAAGCGGTCTCGAAGACAACTGATATGGATATCGACTCACACGATAATGCACAGGGCCACAAACCTTCAACTACAGGAAACCAACCGCAACCTTCCAGGGTCAAAGCGGTCCATAGAACGAATGGTGGGGATAGAGACAAGAAAAATTCTAATAGCCCAAGACCACAACATGTGGTGGCGTCCACGCAATAGGAGGAAATATAGATAGAAGACATCACAGGGAAACTAGAGTCGGGCGGGAAAGATAGAGAATGAGAGGTTGGGACCTCTAGCATGTCGATAAAGAGAAAGGGAAAAAAACCCATTGTGCATTCCTCATGCACACATCTCGATGCCTCTATAGTATTTTCACACATTCCATATGGGGTGCAGGCTATGCAAAAATTACGAGGATACGTTGAAGGATTCGGTACGCAAACCATGATGTGTCTGCGTTAATCCCTAAATAGTGGCACATTACCCCTTAATTGGGGCATATTACATTAGTAATGGTAGTTTATTTATGTTGGCTTGGGTCCATTAGTTGTAATTGTACCTCCTTGTCTCCTATATATACCAAGGAGACCTTTCCATTTGGAATCATCTTGTATTTGGAAATTTATGTGGTGTATAAGGAGGTTTCCCCCTTTGAAAGGCYTATTATCTRAAATTCTCTCTTTTTCAAGGTGTTGAGTACTTATTCTGAGGGTTTTTTATGCTATTTTGATATTTGGTTCTTAAAATTGGGTATCACAGCTCAAGGTCTTGGGGTTTCACTGCTACATCTGAGACATCTTGGAATTCTCACTATAAATTGTTTTCTACGACGTTTCAGAAGGAACCCCTTGGATGATATTTAGTAGATAGAGCAAGATATGTTGGGTTAAACTTTCATCTCTTGAGGCATTATAATTTCAGAAATATAGAATTTGTAATATAGGGTTATGGAATCATCCGTAATTTAGTCATCGTGGAATTTTGTTGGACACACCTACCACACTTAGAAGGGGGGTGAATGAGTGTGGGGCTCTTTTTCCCAAAACTTCCCTCTTGCAAAAAAACTCATCAATTAGCATTCAACATTTATTCATTACCCATTGCTGTCATTTATAACCAGTTAGCTGTGAGCACATATTAGCAATATATCATCAACAAGTCATGACCACAATGAACACAAAGAACACAAGATGCATGTACAATTTTCTTTTATTATGGACTTCAATCCTTGGGTTTTATTAGCAACAACTGAATAGAGTACAACTCTACAAGAGCACCAACTCTATATGCAAGACTCTGCATACATTTTTAGCACCAAATGAGATGAGGCAACAATCCTCAACAGATATCAATCTATCAGCAGGTACGTGACATGTTAGTAGTGCATCCCGCATGTGTACGTGCCCTGTCTCATTACAGCCCGCATGTGAATGCGGCCAGTGTATAATGCAACAAGCGTATGCTTCTAAGAAACTAGGGTTTTTATTTTCTTCACATGCTTAGATCCTCTACAACCTGCAATCACTTTCTCTTCTATCTTCCACTATCCAAATTGACCCACAGCCAATCAAAACACATCCAAACTCTCCAATATCTTACTCATGCTCCACAACAATTCAATATGAATGCTATCTCAATCACTACTGAATCACAAGAGTGCTTCTCACTCCATCAACCAAATCAACCAAACTAAGCCACATTATATAAGCCATACCAAGAATTCCCTAATAATTCACAACACATCAAACAATAGCATCCATCAAGACAATAATGTAACCATACCAGTGTCTCAGTGATAGATCTGAGGCCATAGAATGTAGATCTGGAACTTGCCTCATCATCCAAGAGCTTGGCACTAGATCAAACACAAATCTCCATGATTTTATCGACTCCACGCTCCCTGTACACAGTCAACAAGTGTGTACACTTAAATTATACATATCTAGCTCGCGTGTACATGCACCCTATACACAGACAACCCGCATGGACATCAGAAAATAGGGTTTTCTGTGAATCCGAGACTTTTTCTATCAAGATCTCCGACATTGTCGAAACTTTGATGTGTCCATGAGATACTCCTCTCGTTCTCTTCCATAGAATAGATCTTCAATCATGCTCAAGATATCCACACCAATAGGATTCTCTCACAAGAATCTCTCCATCAATACTCCACAAGATATTCACAAAAAGCTCTCCATTCATCCACACAAGGGATTCTCACCACATGTGCATTTTACAAGAGATCCTAGCTTCTTATTTATACTTTCATCTTCTAGGTCACTTAACCCATTTTTAGGTTACTTAACCCATTTATAGTTCACTTAACCTATTTTACTTATTTTAGGGTTAACCACTTTCCATGAATAGAAAGTTCTCCAATACTTTATCATTTAAATATTTCTTCTTGATTTTTTCACTTCATTTTATCATTTAAATAATCTTTCTTGATTTTTTCAGTTTACTTTATCATTTAAATAATGATCTCTTCTTTTCAAGAACTTTGACTTATTTGACCTTTTGGGGCTTCAAGCCATCATATAGGGGTCCTTCAACTTTGTAGAGCCATAGCTCTCAAACCGTGAGGAGCTATGTGATATTCCACATACCACCGGAAATGGCATGTCAAACACTATCCATCTAGGATAGTTTCACCAACAACTTGATTGATCTTAATCTAATTAATCCACATGCAAGTATGGGTCCTCCAACCATTCTTCTAGGATAACTCAATCCGTAAAGCGTCTTCCCATGAGGGCTTTCACCATAAGGGTACCACTTTGGAGTTCATCCATTTGTGCACCTTATCAACCATGATAAGACAATAATGATTCATCTTTGCATCAATTCACCACTGCATCATATATATCAACTATGTATCATGTATCAATGACAACTCATTGATCTAGCTTCATCAATGCATCATATCAATGATCCATCTTTCTCAATTGGTTTCCACTTGGACATCTATCATTGACATCAATCAAACCAAAAAATTTGCATCAATGTCGTATGATCCAACAATATCCCACATAATCAAACCATTGGCATCAATGAAAACATGATCCAACCATTGGCATCGATGACAACATGAATCAAACCATTGGCATCAATGAAAACATGATCCAACAATCTCCCCATTTGGCATTAACGAAAATACCAACATTGATGTCAATTCCAATTACCAATTATTGATGTCAACATGTAGACAAGGCATGCGCTACATCAATAATCAATGTGACTATGTCTCCACATCAATCTCTCCCATCAATAGACATCAATCACATCAATGTGATTATCTCTCCCCCTTTGACATCAATGGAAAAGAGCCATTCTTCTCTTGGGGCTACTCCCCCTGTATTCTTGCCGCTATATAATCTCTCCCCTTTTGAACAAGGGATATCAATCTAATGTAATTCTGAAAATACATCGAACATACTCCCCTTGTGACCATCGCTCCCCCTAGAATTATGCCTTTGTGCTCTTTCTTCAAATATAGGGATCTTTTCTTGGTATGCATCTAATAAATATCTCCTCCTAGAATCATGGGAAGAAGAATGACTCCCCCTAAGGGTATGTCTGCCCCCATCTTCTCTGTAATATGCACAATATGCTACCATATGACGATCCTTGGACCTGTTCATGCATCAAACTTGTTCTATACCATTCATCATGAAACAAAATATATGTCAACAATGAAATGGAGAATCATGAACAATATATCAACCAAGTACATCATGTACCAAAATGTGCCCACCATGCACAACACCCATGTACATCAACTATGTACATCAACAATGTGCCAATATCATCCATCAAAATGTATCCACCATATGCCAACATGTGCATCTACTAATATGCCAACATGTGCATCTACCAATTATGCTAATCATGTGCATCCACCAATATTCCAACCATGTACATCTAGCAACATGCCAAACAATGTATCATATCACTCATGATATGTCTCCATCATGAACCAATTACCACAATCATGTATCAAACAAATACCAATGTTGTGAAAATCAAGTAATACCATATATGAGTGTACGACTATGCACCGATACCACAAAATGATGAGTCCCATACATGTATTCCAAGTCCTCCATAAAACATGTTCCAATCATCCAACCATATGTCTCAACATGTAGCCCAATCCATATGAAAAATGCATGCAACATGATATCAACATATGCATCCTATAATACATCATAAGATATACCAGCCATGTACACCACCATCATCACAAAATGATTAATCCCAGCAGATCAACATCAATCCATACTCATGGGTTAGTTCCATGCACCCAAGATTTATTTTATATTATACCATTGTGTGATCTCACCATGAAAACCTGTAGAAAATAGTGTCAGAACCTGCAATAAACAATGTCAGACCCTGCAATACAGAGTTATACCATCACATCAAAGTCCAATCCATGTTCATTTCCTTTTTCCCAAGGCTTTTCAACATATACGTGGCCTACTTCACAACATAGCACGTGTGTACGTGACCTATTCAAGGTCAGCATGCATATGCATGCGACTGTCACCACTGTCACCCACGTGTGCCTTAGTATATGACACTATTTTACTTCCCTTCAGTCTTTCATTTTTATATGGTTGTTCTGTCTTCTTCACCCACTTCTGTATATGACCCTTTTCCTCAAACCTTGAGCTCTGAGCATCCATCTTTTCAAAGATGTCTCCCTTTCTTACTTCATTCCTTCTTCTAACCATGCTATGTGAATTCCTCATCATGGAATTTCTTCTTGTGTTCTAGCACTCCTAGGATTTGTAGCCAAATCCACTACAGTTGTATCATCTCATGGTGTTACAGTGAACAAAAATATGTCCTACTTGATCACATCTCCAACACCTCATGGTGTTATAGAATCTTCCATTATATCTCCTTTCATAAGATCCACATTCAAAATCTTTGTGACCATATCCATTACATGAATAAAAATGCCCATGAAAAATATTTTCATACCTTTGCTTTAGTGTTCCAAAAATGGCTTCTTGATGTCTTCCTTGCTTTGTACTTTTGAAATTTTCTTTGCCTTGTGTGGACGATTTCTTTGCAACATTATCTTCTTTCTTTGATGGACATACCTCATGCTTCTTTGAGGTGCTTTCTTCAACATGTGTATCTTCTCCTTTGTATCCAAGACCTGATTTATCACATGGTGGTCTTTGACTTTCCAATATCTCATCCAAGATTCTTGTGCTATTCAAGAATTTGTTTTACTTCTCTACCTTCTTTCTAAGGTCAACAATTTAACCTTCTAGCTTACAACATGACTCTTCCTTTTCATTTATTTGAATCTTCAATAGTTCCTCTATTCTTTTGGCTTCTTCAATTTGGGTCTTGAGATGAATAATGGTTTCAAAACTTTT
>JZKD02S1979044.1:497036-532892 GCA_000966675.3 Picea glauca
GAAATGTTTTCAAAATCACATTTAGAAATAATGCATTCAAGAGTTTTTTATGATTCTTTACCTTTGATGATCTTGATGGAGTGGTCTTCAATTTCTTCTTCCTCTTCCTTGCTTTTATATGTCTCCTCTATCTTTAGCCATAGATCCTTGGCGGAAGTGCATTGTCCCATGCTCTCTTTGATAGGGCTTGAGATTCCACTAAGAATGGTCTTGAGAGCCAATGCATAGTTCTTCTTTCCTTCCCTTTGAGATGAAAAATTTGACTTGTTCTTTAACGGAACATATCCACCGACGGTTGCCTTCCAAATGGCTGCTCCCATTGTCTTCAAATACACTCTCATCTCTATTCTCCAAGTAGAATAGTTTTCCTCATCAAGGATTGGAACTTCATATCCATTTGTGTGTCTATGGATCTCCTTCAATCTTGTTAATGATTGTAGTGAAGGCCCGCTCTGATACCAATTGTTGGACACACCTACCACACTTAGAGGGGGGGTGAATGAGTGTGGGGCTCTGTTTCCCACAACTTCCCTCTTGCACAAAAACTCATCAATTAGCATTCAACATTTATTCGTTACCCATTGCTATCATTTATAACCAGTTAGATGTGAGCACATATCAACAACATATATCAGCAATATATCATCAACAAGTCATCACCATAATGAACACAAAGAACACAAGATGTATGTACAATTTTCTTTTATTACAGACTTCAATCCTTGGGGTTTATCAACAACAACTGAATAGAGTACAACTCTACAAGAGCACCAGCTCTATATGCAAGACACAACTTACATTTTCAGCACCAACTGAGATGAGGCAACAATCCTCAACAGATATCAATTTTTCAACATCACAACCTATCAGTACTGCAGCCCCCGTGTGTACGCACCCTGGCTCACTACAGCCCGCGTGTGAACACAACCATTGTATAATGCAATAAGTGTATGCTTCTAAGAAACTAGGGTTTTTCTTTAGTTCACACGCTTAGATCCTCCACAACCTGCAATCACTTTCTCTTTTGTCTTCCACTGTCCAAACTGAACCACAGTCATTCACAACACATACAAACTCTCCAATAGCTTACTCATGCTCCACAACAATTCAATATGAATGTTATCTCAATCATGTATAAATAACTAGTATACCATAGAAATCATGTCACTGCTGAATCACAAGAGTGTTTCTCACTTCATCAACCAAATTAGCCAAACAAGGCCACATCATAGAAGCCATACCAAGAATTCCCTAAGCATTCACAACACATCAAACAATAACATCCATCAAGACAATAATGTAACCATACCAGTGTCTCAGTGATAGATCTAAGGCCATAGAATGCAGATCTAGAACCTGCCTCATCATCCAAGAGCTTGGCACCAGCTCAAACAAAAATCTCCATGATTTTATCCACTCCATGCTCATTGTACACAGTCATCCCACGTGTACACTCACCCTATACACAACTATCCTGTGTGTACATGCACCCTATACAAAGATAACCCACGTGGACATCAAAAAATAGGGTTTTCTATGAATTCGAGACTTTTTCCATCAAGATCTCCGACATTGCTGAAACTTTTATGCATCCATGAGATCCTCCTCTCTCTCCCTTCCTCAGAATAAATCTTCAATCATTCTCAAGAGATCCACACCAATAGGATGCTCTCACAAGAAACTATTCATCAATACTCCACAAGATATTCACAAAAAGCTCTCCATTCATCCACAAAAGGGATTCTCACCGCATGTGCATTTTACAAGAGATCCTAGCTTCTTATTTATACTTTCATATTCTAGGTCACTTAACCCATTTTAAGGTTACTTAACCTATTATAGGTCACTTAACCTATTTTTCTTATTTTAGGGTTAACCACTTTCCATGAATAGAAATTTCTCCAATACTTTATCATTTACATATTTCTTCTTGATTTTGTCACTTCATTTTATCATTTAAATAATCTATCTTGATTTTTTCACTTTAATTTATCATTTAAATAATGATCTCATCTTTTTAGGCACTTTGACTTCTTTGACCTTTTGGGGCTTCAAGCCATCATATAGGGGTCCTTCAACTTCGTAGAGCCATAACTCTCAAATCGTGAGGAGTTATGTGATACTCCACATACCACTGGAAATGGCATGTCAAGCACTATCCATCTAGGATAGTTTCACCAACAACTTCATTGATCTTCATCTCATTAATCCACATGAAATTATGGGTCCTCCAACCATTCTTCTAGGATAACTCAATCCGTAAAGCGTCTTCCCGTGAGGGCTTTCACCATAAGGGGACCACTTTGGAGTTCATCCATTTGTTCACCTTATCAACCATGATAAGACAATAACGATTCATCTTTGCATCAATTCACCACTGCATCATATATATCAAATATGTATCATGTATCAATGACATCTCATTGATCCATCTTCATCAATGCATCATATCAATGATCCATATTTATCAATTGGTTTCCACTTGGACAACTATCATTGACGTCAATCAAACCAAACCATTTGCATCAATGACGTATGATCCAACAATATCCCACATAATCAAACCATTGGCATCAATGATAACATGATCCAACGATCTCCCAAATAGTCAAACCATTGGCATCGATGACAACATGAATCAAACCATTAGCATGAATGACAACATGATCCAACAAATTTCACTATAAATTTTTTATGTAACGTTTCAGACCCTGAAATATGGAGTATATCCATAGAAAGTATCAATGTATCTGTGATAAAAAATTCAGCTTCTGGGTCAGCCGACTTTTGTAGATACACCCTGTGCAAGATAAGGTATCTAACTAGTCATATTAACCAGTCTAAAAATGGTCTTCCAGGTAAGACAATGATATCTTCTTCAATGAGTATTCAAATCAAGTGAGACTAGTTGCATTGGATAGTGGATAGTGTTGAAACAAAGCTTAAATTTTTCATCCTAAAGGCCTAGATTTTTTGTTTTTAAGGTTTTGACTTTCCTCAAGCAAGAATTTCGTCATTTCTAAAAATTCGCGATGCCTTTTTATCGTTTACTTTTGGAAAACGAACGAAAAAAGTTTACAAAAATATAAATTTTCTAGCGCCCTTTGAAAAAATTATTTAAAACGTATTGTAATTAAAATTTTGTGATTTTTCTTTAAATTTAAAAAAATAAAGAAATCAGGATTCAGGGTTTTCCGCAAACAGATGATTGATGTAAATTGAATAACGAAACCCCGATTCTCGATTCCCCGATAAGTTTTAATCTTAATTAAAAATGAATTAGTTTAACCTCTTATAAAAATGTTTAAAATTAATATAATTATGTCACGATTTCAGGATTCGCGGTTCTATAAGAGCGCGTCTCTTGTCATCATATTTCCTGAAATGATGATTTCCAAAATCTCAATTCATAATCCATGTTAAAGTTAAACTAATTCATTTTTGGCCTTAATCTTGATTACTTAATTAATCAAGATAAGTTAAGTCATGTTTAAAAGAAACAAGACATTGTGATTTCGCGATTTCGGGATTTGCAACTCCGTGAGAGCACGTCTCATGTCATTGTATTTCCCGAAATCCTGATTTCTAAAATCTCGAAAGGGCCTAATCTCGATTAATTAACATGCTAAAAATGTTTAAATCTTAAATAAACCATCACTATTTCGCAATTTCGGCGATCGGGCTTTTCCGATGACATACTTTTCGACATCAAGACTTCTGAAACCCCGAAAAGTGATGTTTTCAGATTTAATTCATAATTAACACTAATAAATCCTCCTTCCAAAACAGGTTTAAAGTTAATCTTTCTTTGAGTGTTCATTAATGCGTCGTTGTCCGATTAAGTAAGTTTCTCTTTTTATTTGAAAATTCCGAGAACGCCTAAGTACGGACATTAAATTCATATCTCCGAAAATATTTTTTTCATTAAGAGCTTTAAATTCATGACAGATATACAAATCTCATTAATTTTTATGATATATTCAAAGTAAACGTCTGAAATGTCTGTATTGTCATTTTAAAGATGAGCTTATTCATCCACTTTCTGTAATAGGTTCTCAACTCAAACGTAGAGCTATGGCACCTAAAAACGCACCGAAGAAAAACAAAGAACCACAGGAAGGTGATATTATCTTGGATACTACTCCACACACCATACACTCCAACAAAGCATGGGATCAAATCTCTGAATTGCTGGAGGATGAGTTAAAATATGCAGACCCTGATTTTGAAAATCATCTACGGGGCATTGATGAGTCTAAACTTCATAAGGTTGTTGCGCGTCCAAGGCTAGTGGCATATACTGAGATGGTCGGCTAGGCTCTGGATAAGGTAGATATCCCAAAAAGGAGTATTCAGAACGAGCAAGGAGCTATCGTCAGATCATTTCGGCTTGAGCACATTCAAGTAATGTATAAACTATCGCCGAATTATAAACACACCTTTAATGTTGAATTTTTAGCTGAATTTCAAAGAAAAGAATGTATTGAGGCAGACCAGACATACCCCAACATGATTAAAGGATGGGCGAGTCTGAAGCAAAGTTTAGGGCTGATTCTCATGGGATTTATGCTACAGCTTCCTTAAATGAATATATGGTTTATGTAGCCATGATGTTATGCAGACTTTTCGGGAGAAAAGATCCCTGTCACTTTCATGCAGACCGGGTACCCTTCTTAGAAGAAGTTTCAAATGGAAATGGTTTTAACTGGCATAAAATTTTATCGGATAACCTGACGCAAGAAATTTTAAATTATAAAGCATCCAAGTCAAAGGGACAACTGGTGTCTTTTTATATGTCTGCATATATTATGGATGCCATCTGTTATATGACCCCATTTCCATTAATGAATTGGATTTGGAGCATTTCATGCCCATAGCCTGTTCATAAATACCACTCAGCCCTCTGGGAAGAAAATGCTAAAGAATCATTTTACGAAGTTTTTCATTTTGTCATTATTCCTATGCACAAATTATTTTTTGGATGCGAACCCCCTCACATTTCTAATGTAGTCATAGAAAGTCTTAAATCTATTGCCGACTGGTTTATTGAAGAAAATTTTTCCTCTGTTAGTGTCTATGGTTGTTCCATTCCTCCTTACGCACTCCCAAAATTCTTACCAGAAAGATTGCTATGTAGAGAAGTAGCTCATCAGTTAGCCAAGGGTGGTATTGGGTTGGAATTAAAAGCACTTCAGAAAAAAGCATGGCCATCTTTCCCTGTTCATGTCGGGAAATTTACTTTATCAAATTTAGGTCATTCTAAGGTAGAGGCTGAGTCATTGGAAGAAGTGAAGCTAGTAAATATTGAGCACAGAAAATACATCCCCTACCAAATAATAAGTAGGCATTACATTCATTGTAATTTAAAATCATATGAACATGAGGTATCTATTTATGATGATATTCTTAAAGATGTTAAGTCTTATGAAGAAGTGTTGAATAGAGTCCAGGACTTGACATCTGACTCACAGGATGGGTTTGCATCTTTTCAAATCCATAGGTGAAGCTGCCTGCCTAAGATTTTACAGGGTGAATTTTCAGCCTCATTGCCAGAACAGGAGGAAACCCCTCCAGGGTTTGAAACTAATACTCAGGGTAAACCAGATGACAAAGGTAAGTCGAAGAATACTGAGAAACCTTCCTAGGATGCAAAGGGTTCTCAAACAAAAGAATTGGAAATGGATAAGGGAAAAGAACCATAATCAATTCCAGAAAAAATAGGAGAAATAGCTTCAAAAGAACTTGGTAGTTTGATTACTTCTTTAACTCCATTACATTCGACTTTCGGAACCCCACATGAAGGAGTTCTATATGTCAGTGATCTAGAGCCAATTTCAAGAGATGAAATCCCCTCATCAGATTATTTTTTTAGCAAAAAGCGAAGAGCAATCTTGACACAGGAAATTCATTCAAGAGGAGAAGGAACGATTAAAAGGCATAGAGTTATCATAGATGGAAAGAAACTCAAGGATGGAGAGTTCTCTACAGAATTAGCAGGAACAATAGGTGATATCGCATCAGCTAATATGTATTATGTGGGAAATTTAACAACTATTCTTGAACAAAAGGATCAAACAATAATCCAGTTGCAAGACAAAATAAAAGAAAATGAAAGAAATATTGGCTGGGGAATACAGAAAGGTCTAGAACAAGCTAGACTAAAGGATATGCAAGAGATCTAGAAATTGAATAAATACTTGGATGAGGCAAAACACTTAATACAGGTCACATAGGAACATGTTTGAAAGATGGGAGAGGAAAACAAAAAGTTGCAAGATAAGATTTTATCTATTGTTAACCAGGTAGTAGAACTTGAAAAATTCAGGACACATGCATTAGAGATATATGTAAGAATAGAGGAGGAACAACAAAATGTGTTCTCGAATCTGGAAGTAATCCAGAATTATTTTCAGGAATCAAATAAATCTTTGGAGAATGTGTTCCAGAAAGAAAGGGAGGCGAAAGAAGCTAGGACAACCTTTCAAAAAGCAGTGGCTTCCTCATCAAAGGAAGAAATTGGAAAGAGTCAAAAATTATCTATTTATGAACATGTTAAAGGAGATATAATTATTAAAGTGTGGGAATCAAAATTGGCTTAATATAAATGAATCACAAGAGAAGTTAATGAGATTGCCAAGGAATCTTCGATCTCTTTGAAAGAGATTCATTAAATATCGTAACAGATGGTTGTTATGGACTGTTAGGCGAAGTCAATATAGCCAAGCATCAGCTGAGGCTGAGAAAGGGCTTCATAAATTTTGGAGAAAGCCATTTTTGTAATATCAATTTTGAAATACATCAGAATATAAATCGCAAACGAGATTTTGGATCCTGCAACTTTGTAACTATGTGTCTTCCCCTGTTTATCATACTCTGTTGAATTTTTTCCTTCTCATGTTATATCTAACAGGTAAATCAATTTGAAGTGATATACATAATTGATTTATATTTCAGATTGGTTTGGATGTCAAATGATTTACAATTTTTCCTTTGAAATCGCTTTTAGTAATTTCAAGACCTATGAATCTTTTGTTCCTTAATACTTAACCCTTGTTAGAAACCTCATCTTTTCTTTCATTATTGTATATTGAAATATAAGATTCTTTCTTGATAAAAGACTTATATTTCTCTGTAGTGTTTATTTGTTGTTTACAATTCTTGAAATTGTTACAAAACCAGGAAACGGCCTTGAATGTGTTTACATTACTGTTTTAGATTTTAAAATTGTTTTCCTTGATCTCATCTCTGGAAATATGAAGCAACAAACTGATTAAAATCCATTTATAAACAACCAAAGTTTTATCATCCATGACTATCCCTAATAACAGGCAACCCAACGTTGAACCGGGCCTACAGGATCAAACCAGTATTGCCCTGAGTTTATTTAATACTATTTTACAAACAACGACTAACATGGTTGAGTTAGAATGATCATGGGCTGCTATTGAGCGAGACATTAGAATCCAAGAACAACATGAAGCAAGACAAAGACAGTTGAGAAACTGAATCTTCTCTGATCTTTCTTTGTTTCCTTTTTCCCAAATCTTTTCCTTAAACCATTTACGGATGCCTTGACGGTATGTTTTATAGCCTTAAAACATAAAATCAGGAACAACATCTTTTTGGCGTCGTTGCTAGGGAACGAAGAAACAAATCTTTTCCCTAGGAAGAATGACATTGACATTTTCTGTTTTTTATAGTGAACAAGGACAAAAATCCTTCTAAGGCTAAAATATTTTTCACTTGGCGACTTCACAATAAATAAACTAGCTATTAGCTACAAGAACACCAGAAAAAACCTGGATAGTAAATAGACCTCGCCAGTCTCTGATCCGGAAAAAAATTTAATATCTAGAAAATCACTTAAGCAAGTCTTTTTGTCCACATATACTATAGATCAACCTGACTTTACGCAATCACACCCATCGGAAACTCTTGAAAGATCACTTTCACTTCCCCCCTCATTTGATACTTTCTCATTTCCTGAAGTTTCTTCTCTAGTTTTCTGAGAATCTTCTCCCCACACTGTCCTAACTTCAGTTTTGAATCTAACCATGGCAGCACAAGGAGGTGTCGGAGCTAGAGGTGGTTCTCCTAGAGGTGGTCAAGTACCGCTTCCCGGGATTTTCGCTAAAGTGGCTGCTAGATATGCTCCCCTCATTCTTCCTGTTCGTCTTCATGATCTCCCTGAGAATTATATGAAAATCCTTCCAAAATTTATAGGCGAAGGTGATTTGACTGCCCAAGAACATATAAAATTTTTCGATCAATTTGCAGACATACTCGGAATAGAACATGAAGATGTTTATTCTAGATTACTTGTTCAAACTTTTGAGGGACAAGTGAGGACCTGGTTCTGATCCTTACCAGCTGGATCATTAAGATCCTGTGAAGAACTTGAAAGTGAATTTATCAGACAATGGGGAGAGAGGAAGGATCACCTCTACTATTTAACTAAATTTGGAGCCCTCAGAAAGAAAAACTCTGAATCGGTTCTAGAATTCACACATAGGTTCAATAAGTTGTATAATAAAATTCCAGTTGAAGTTAAACCTTCACAACCTGCAGCAAAAGTGACATTTGCTGGCGCTTTTGATCCCAACTTTTCTTTATTGTTAAGAGAAAGGAGATCAATAGATCTTTCTAAAATGCAGGATGATGCGCTTGAGATTGAATCCAATATGATGGCATCAGGAAAACTTAAAGCAAAGGCTGAAACTGGAAACAAAGAAAATAAAAAATTTAAAGAGCAAGGTGGACCTTCAGGGTTAGGAAAATCCTCTGGTGATAGAATAGAAGAGATGGCTAGGGTCATTCGAGAACTTTCAAACAAGATCTCAAAAATGGAACTAGAGAAATTGAAAAGAGATAATTTCCCTAGAAAAGATTTTTGAAGAAATCCTGAACCTCAGGGAACACATAAAATAATTAAAAATGAAGATCAAAAAATTCAAACACCCTTTAAAAGTGAAAATTATATTGGAGAGGAAGATTTAGGAGATTTTGAAGAAATTGATGAAGATATTAGTAACCTTGGCGATGATAATAAATCCCCTTATTTGCCTAGACAAGATTATGAAGCATCTTTGAGTAAAGAAAGTACATCGGAAGAACAGGTTAGCAATAATATTACTAATGAATTCACATATCAAAATATTGCAGATGATATTATTGCTGAATTACAGGGAAAATATAATTTGAGACCAAGAAATAAAAATCTCCCAAATGTTTTGACAAAAAAGAATTTTTCGAGAAATAAAACCGATGAGGTAACTCCAAAGGTTGTAGATAAACAGTCTGCAAAAAGAAACACAGTTGATACACAACCTGTATAGTCAGAATCAGTAGGAACACTCCCTGTGAATACACAAGCTCCTATAAAAGAAAACAAGGTTACATCTCAACGTAAAACCGAGAAGAAAGGTATGGAAGCCCCGAACATCGAAAATGACAAGGCTCTAGGAAACTTTAATTTGGAAAACGAAATAAATAAAATCAAAATTCCTATTCCCCTTGTTGAGTTAGCTAAAAATCTTGTATACAGAAAACAAATCGCCAAAATGATTAATTTTTCTGAAGATGAAAGCCAGTCTAACGCTATTAATTTAGAGGATGACAAACCTATCTTAGTCTTCGGTCCACACGTCGAAGGTGCAAGAGACACCGTGGCTCCTTCTTACATTACATTAACTCTATTTGACCACCTTCTCCATAACTGTATGTTGGATTCTAGAGCTTCCCACAATGTTTTTCCAAAGGAAATAATGAAAAAACTTGGTCTTGAAATCACAAGACCCTATGGTGATTTATATTTTTTCGATTCAAGGAAAGTAAAGTGCATAGGTATGATTAAATACCTAGTGGTAGGTTTGGCTCAAATTCCTGCTAAAACTATTCTTATGGATGTAGTAGTCACTAACATTCCCCCAAAATATGGTATGCTATTATCTAGATCATGGGGCGCTAAGCTTGGAGGATCTCTCCAGCTAGATATGACTTATGCTACAATTCCAGTTTTCGGAGGCCAATTCACTCATCTTTACAGAGAGCCTAGGTTAGCATTTAGTGTAGGTGACCCAAAAAACCCTAACAATCATCCAGTTTATATTTCCGACCAAGATCTAGGAAATTGTATATTATCTTTAGATGATGATTTTGAAGTAGATGTAGATGATAAATGTATAGAAGAAAAAATTGAAAAAAAAGAAATAGAGAAAAATGTCTATAGTATTGGTGTATGGAAAATGTATTTTGATGGTGCTTCCTCCTATCTTGGAGCTGGGGCAGGAGCACTTCTTATCACTCCCGATGATTAATTTTTTATTCCTTTATCATATAGGCTCCAGTGGTATATAGATTGTACAAATAATGTATGTGAATATGAAGCTCTAGTGCTAGGACTAGAAGCTGCTAGAAAGATGAAAATTAAGAAACTTGAAGTATTTGGTGACGCAGAGTTAATTATAAAACAAGTAAATCAGCAGTATCATGCTAAGCATCCTAGATTACGCTCCTATAGGAATTGTTTTTGGGATTTAATCGAGAACTTCTTCACTTCTGTCAATTTTCATTTCGTCCTAAGATTCGAGAATCAACAAGCTGATGCTTTAGCCAAAGCTACATCAAATTTTACACCCCCAACTTCTTTTAATTTAAAATATCATATACAAATGAGACATTTCCCTTCAATACCAAATAATATACAACATTGGCAAGTTTTTGAAGATGATGAGCAGCTTCGAAAGTTTCTAGAATCATTAGATGAATTTGCAGAAATGCATACCGATCAGGAGAATCAAAATGATCCTATTTGGATCATGCAAGAAGGGGAGGATTCCAAAGAATTTCACGATAAAATTGCAAAACACCGAATTCTTGTTCTCAAGAACAATCAAATCCCCAAGGGTCTAATCCATTTGGAAAGACTTTTTAATCAAGATGGCATTCCTTCTAAAACTACTCTACAACCCCAACTAGAGGAGGTTGAGGATTGTAATATAGGAACTGAAGATAACCCCCGAATGGTTAAACTATCCAAATATTTATCAACAGAAAACAAAAACAAATATACAGAGCTGTTAAGGAAATATAAATATTTTTTCGCATGGTCGTACGAAGAACTGAAAACATATGACACTTCTGAAATTGAACATAAAACACCTCTCAAACTAGGTGTCAAACCTTTCAAACAAAAACTCCGACAATTTAACCCTATTTTATTACCTGTTATCAAACGAGAAGTTAAAAAACTTCTTCATGCTAAGATTATTGTACCCCTAAGATATTCTGATTGGGTAGCTAATCTGGTCCCAGTTAGAAAGAAAAATGGGGAAATCAGATTATGTGTTGATTTCAAGAATCTTAATAAATCTTCTCTTAAAGATAATTATCCTCTACCTAAAATGGACCATGTTCTTGAAAAAGTAGTAGGGGCTAATAGAATTTCCATGATTGATGGATTTTCAGGTTATAATCAAATTGTCGTCAGTGATCTTGACAAATAAAAAACCGCATTTACCACTCCTTGGGGCACGTTTATGTATGATAAAATGTCGTTTGGACTAATGAATGCATGAGATACTTTTCAACGCACAATGGATATTGCTTTCATTGGTGAACGGGACAAGTTTGTAGTCATCTATTTGGATGATCTTACTGTTTTTTCAAAATCAAATGAAGACCATATGATTCATCTCAAACAAACATTTGAAAAATGCCACAGGTTTGGTCTATCCTTAAATCCTAAAAGGTCTCATTTCGATATGCAGGAAGGCAAGTTGTTGGGTCATATCATATCCTGATATGGAATCAGGATTGATCCTAAAAGAGTAGAGGCTATAGATACAATAGCTATCCCTAGGAATGTTAAATAAATTTAATCATTTTTAGGAAAAATAAATTTCTTGAGAAGATTTATTCCTAACTTCGCTGAAATTGTTAAATTGATTACAGACATGCTAAAAAAAAATAGTGAAGTAAAATGGATAGCTGAAGCTAAGGCATCCTTTGCCCATATTAAGAAATTTATAAGTGAGGCACCAGTACTAGTGAGTCCCGATTACCTCAAAGATTTTCTTATTTTTTCATTTTCCTCTGAACACACGCTTGCTACTGTACTCCTTCAGAAGAACGAAGAAGGTTTCGAACAGTCGATAACCTTCTTTAGCAAAATCCTCCGAGATGTTGAACTTAAATACAATATAATGGAAAATCAAGCTTATGCTATGGTAAAAGCATTGAAAGCTTTCAGAACTTATGTGTTACATTCTATAGTGATTGCATATGTACCCACTAGTGTTGTAAAAGATATCTTGGTTCAAGAAGACAGTGATGGTAAAAGAGGAAGATGGCTTGCAAAAATTCAAGAGTTCGACTTGGAGGTTAAACCGACCAAATTGGTAAAAGGACAAGGTTTAGCTAAACTTTTAGTTGAATCCAATTCCAGGGCTCTTGGGATAAACAGTGCTTAGGAGGAAGAAGGATGGATAGATGTGAATGAACTTGATGACCAAATAGTCGAAAACAGGATCGAGGAGAAATTCGCGTCATCGAATTGGTACAAGGACATAGTAACATATTTATTAACTTTGAAATGTCCAGCTGACTTGTCTCCATCCAAAGCTAGAATGCTAAAGCTGCATGCAGTTAAATACTGCATTTCCAAGAAATGATTATACTAGAAAGACCCGCTTGGTTTCCTCTTAGTTTGTCTGGTCGAATCAGAAACATAGGAAGTTATAAGTCAATTTCATGAAGGATTCTATGGAGGGAACCATGTTTGGAGAGCTAAGGCATATAAAATCTTGAGGGTTGGTTATTATTGGCCTAAACTTTTCCCAGATGTCAATGCTAATGTACGAGCTTGTAGCCCTTGCCAATTTTTTACAAGAAAATATAATCTACCAGCGATGCCATTAGTCCTAGTCAAGACAGAAGCTCCTTTTTAGAAATAGGGACTTGACTTCATAGGTGAGATAAATCCTCATTCAAGTGCCCAACATAGATGGATTATGACTGCTACAGATTATTTCACCAAATGGGTGGAAGCTATCCCAACAAGGAAGGCCACTGATTCAGTAGTTATAGACTTTTTAGAAGAAAATATCTTGTCTAGGTTCAACTATCCTAGAAAGATAGTCACAGACAATGCGTAGGCTTTTAAGTCAATGGAAATGGTCAGTTTTTGCCAGAAATATAATATTGTGTTGGGTAATTCCACAGCATACTACCCGTAGGGAAATGGTCTGGCAGAATCTTCAAACAAAATCATGATCAATATAATAAAAAAAGTGTTAAATGAAAATAAAAAATCTTGGCACTTACATTTAAAATATGCTCTATGGGCAAATCAGATAGGCACAAAAAATTCTATCGGTACTTCTCCCTTTCAAATGGTATATGGAACTAATGTAGTGTTGTCCATAAACCTAGCACTTCCTGTGATGAAACTATGGAAAGATGAGAAGGAAGAACCAAATCCTCTCACAAGAAGGATAAACCAGCTGATTGAAGTTCAGCAGCACAGGGATGTAGTGGATGAAAAGTTCCAAAAGTACCAGGACGATATGAAGATATTATTTGATAGTAAAACCAAGGACAAAAACTTTCTCCCAGGGGATCTAGTTTTGAGGTGGGATGCTCGAAAAGAGGATTCAGGAAAAAATGGTAAATTCGATCATATTTGGTATGGACCATTTAAGGTAGCATCTTCTGAAGGAAAAAATTCATTTCTTCTTGAAAATTTGGATGGTAAGATCTTGAATGCCCCTGTTAATGGGTGTTTTTTAAAGCATTATATGGAATAATTAATTCACAAAAAATCTCATTGTATATACCGTTTTGTTTTTCATTTTTAGAAAACCCATTCTCATTTTGTAAATAAATTAAAATAAAATAAAAATTAGTTAAGTTTTTATACCAAAAAAAAAAATAATAATGATAATAATAATAATAATAAATAAATAAATAATAATAATAAAATATATATGTATATAATTTTTGTGTAGCTTAAATAAAACTTATAGAACAAAAAAAGAAGTCCAAAGAGTTATTTTTGAAATCATAACCTAGGTTTTCTGGCTTACAGATTGTTGAAAATCTCCTTTTATACCCTCAATACCATCTTTCACATTTTCAGACTTTCTTATCAGAGTAGGAGAGATTATGTACTAACCTTGAAAATCAACAAATCATTCAATTCAGTAAGGTTAGTTTTCATAGTTCTTATTCTCTGACTAAAACTGGTTATGTTTGACTTGATTTTGACTATCTTAAGTTTCTTAACAGTTTGTCTTAGGTTTTAACCTTGCTCAAAAGAAAACCCCTGAAAATAATTTTTCCCTTTTTCTCTACAGACTGAGGGGTTTTGAAGGTTGAGAAAAATTGGTCTAGAATAATCAAAACAAGTTGACAAACCTCTATTATAAATTTTTACACAGATAACCACCCCTGATATATTAAATATCACTAATTGCCCCCGCTTCATACGCACAAGCTAACTATAAGACAGATGGTGAAAGGAAATTCATATTTGATTTCCCCCATCTAGTCCCACATGCGATGAAAGAAAATTCATTTAAATGATTTCCCTCATCTAAATATAAAATAAACAGATAACTTCACCAGGGTATTGAACAGGCCTACTAGCAGTGAAGCAATATCTGAGCATAAAATTAGCACTCGAAGCGGTGAAAGGAAATTCAGTAAAAAGGGACAGATAACTTCACCGGGATACTGAACAGGCCCACTGGCAGTGAAGCAATATCTGAGGTGTTTGTAAAGTTGTCATATTTATCTGTCACTCTATTCTAGTTATCAGTTTTTTGAAACCGAATATTCATCTTAAGTCAAAATAGAGCTTCCCAATTTAAAAATTATAAATTTTATTTCGATTGATGCAAGCTGAAATTTACAAATCTATTGAGTTTCCTAAGATTGTTCTAATCATCTTAATACTAACTTAAATTTAGAACAGAAAGGAGAATGTTATGAAGAAGACTACATCTGAGTTTAAAGCAAATAAAAGTTTTGAAAAGGTTTTCAAAGGTTTTATAGAGTCTCTTTTTCCCTCTCCTTCAAGTAGTTTATCAGTGATAAACCCTTGACACCATTTACCTAATGAAGGCACTAAGTCTACATGTTTTCCTCATCCTGTAGGGAGACAAGGTCCCTAGTTGGAGCCTATGTTGAAACAAAGCTTAAATTTTTCATCCTAAAGGCCCAAATTTTTTGTTTTTAAGGTTTCGTCATTCCTCAAGCAAGAATTTCGTCATTTCTAAAAATTCGTGATGCATTTTTATCGTTTACTTTTGGACAATAAACGGAAAAATTTTACAAAAATATAAATTTTCTAGCACCCTTTGAAAAAATTATTTAAAACGTATTGTAATTAAAATTTTGTGATTTTTCTTTAAATTTAAAAAAATAAAGAAATCGGGATTTGGGGTTTTCTGCAAACAGATGATTGATGTAAATTGAATCACGAAACCCCGATTCCCAATTCCCCGATACGTTTAAATATTAATTAAAAATGAATTAGTTTAACCTCTTATAAGAAAGGTTTAAAATTAATATAATTACATCGTGATTTCGGGATTCGCAGTTCTATAAGAGCGCGTCTCTTGTCATCATATTTCCCGAAATCCCGATTTCCAAAATCTCGATTCATAATTCACATTAAAGTTAAACTAATTCGGTTTTGGCCTTAATCTTGATTACTTAATTAATTAATATAAGTTAAGTCATGTTTAAAAGAAACAAGACATCGCGGTTTCAGGATTCGCAACTCCGTGAGAGCATGTCTCATGTCAGTGTATTTCCCAAAATTCCAATTTTTGAAATGTTGAAAGGGCCTAATCTCGATTAATTAACATGATAAAAACATTTAAATCTTAAATAAACCATCGCTATTTCGCAATTTCGGCGATCGGGCTTTTCCGATGACATACTTTTTGACATCAAGACTTCCGAAACCCTGAAAAGTGATGTTTTCAGATTTAATTCATAATTAACACTAATAAATCCTCCTTCCAAAACAAGTTTAAAGTTAATCTTTCTTTGAGTGTTCATTAATCCATCATTGTCCAATTAAGTAAGTTTCTCTTTTTATTTGAAAATACCGAGAATGCCTAAGTATGGACATTAAATGCATATCTCCAAAAATATTTTTTTCATTAAGAGCTTTAAATTCGTGACAAATATACAAATCTCATTATTATTTATGATATATTCAAAGTAAACATCTGAAACGTCTATAATGTCATTTTAAAGCTGAGCTTATTCATCCACTTTCTGTGACAAGTTCTCAAGTCAAACACAAAGCTATGGCACCTAAAAAAGAACCGAAGAAAAATGAAGAACCACAGGAAGGTGATATTATTTTGGATACTACTCCACACGCCATACACTCCATCAAAGCATGGGCTCAAATCTCTGAATTGCTGGAGGATGGGTTAAAATATGCAAACCCTGATTCTGAAAATCATCTACGGGACGTTGCTGAGTCTAAACTTCATAAGGTTGTTGTGCCTCCGAGGCTGGTGGCATATACTGAGATGGTCGGTTGGGCTCTGGATAAGGTAGATATCCCAACAAGGAGTATTCCGAATGAGCAAGGAACTATCGTCGACTCATTTCGGCCTGAGCACATTCAAGTAATGTATAAACTATTGCCGAATTATAAACACACCTTTAATGTTGAATTTTTAGCTAAATTTCAGAGAAAAGAATGTATTGAGGCAGACCAAACATACCCCGACATGATTAAAGGATGGGCGAGGTCTGAAGCAAAGTTTAGGGCTGATTCGCATGGGATTTATGCTACATCTTCCTTAAATGAATATATGGTTTATGTAGCCATGATGTTATGCAGACTTTTCGGGAGAAAATATCCCTGTCACTTTCATGCAGACTGGGTACCCTTCTTAGAAGAAGTTTCAAATGGAAATGGTTTTAACTGGCATAAAATTTTATCGGATAACCTAACACAAGAAATTTTAAATTATAAAGCAACCAAGTCAAAGGGACAACCAATGTCTTTTTATATGTCTGCATATATTATGGATGCCATCTATTTTATGACCCCATTTCCATTAATGAATTGGAGTTGGAGCATTTCATGCCTAGAGCCTATTCATAAATACCACTCAGCCCTCTGGGAAGAAAATGCTAAAGAATCATTTTACGAAGTTTGTCATTTTTTCATTATTCCTATGCACAAAATATTTTTTGGATGCGAACCCCCTCGCATTTCTAATGCAGTCATAGAAAGTCTTAAGTCTGTCACCGACTGGTTTATTGAAGAATATTTTTCCTATGTTAGCATCTATGGCTGTTCCATTCCTCCTCACGCACTCCCGAAATTCTTACCAGACAGATTGATATGCAGAGAAGTAGCTCATCAGTTAGCCAAGGGTGGTATTGGGTTTGAATTAAAAGAACTTCAGAAAAAAGCATGGCCATCTTTCCCTATTCATGTCGGGAAATTTACTTTATCAAATTTAGGCCATTCTAAGGTAGAGGCCAAGTCATTGGAAGAAGTGAAGCTAGTAAATATTGAGCATAGAAAATATGACCCCTACCAAATAATAAATAGGCATTACATTCATTGTAATTTAAAGGCATATTAACATGAGGTATCTGTTTATGATGATATTTTTAATGATGTTAAGTCTTATGAAGAAGTGATGAATAGAGTCCAGGCCTTGACATCTGACTCACAAGCTGGGTTTGCATCTTTTCAAAGCCATAGGTAAAAGTCAACGAAAGTCGTGGCGAATCCCAAGTCGCAGTTCGAACCTGCTCTGATACCATATGTAACGAACTTCATCGTTACGACAACCACTCTAATAACAGGTGCAATTTTTTTTTGTTTAAGGTGTGTGCGTGTGTGTAGGAGTAACAAACATACTTGACTCTATGTCACCACTCGACAACCAACAAGACGCAACCACGATTTTCATCACAAGAAGACTGAAGGCACACAACGACTAACTGTAAACAATATACCACCATAGGCATAAGGCGCACGATGCAACAACTAACGACATACTGGGTTGTGCACCGTAAGGACACAGAGGGAAGAATCCAACAGTAGATTTTACTATTTCTGCACAGAAAAGCAGGGCTTTTAGTCTTATGTCTTCTCGAAAGAAGATTAGACAGGCTCCTGGCCGACTGCTCAGGCAGAAACTAGTAACCTCCTAGAAAAAGACGCAAGCAAGACGAACACAACAAGACGACACCGACATATCACAGTGACAACAAGCAATAAACACCCCTAGACATAAGGTGTACAACTAGCAGCTGTAAGTAGAAAATAACACCAGGTGTTAAGTACAGTACAGTCACAGAGGGAAGAATCCAACAATAGAGTTTACTATTTCTGCACAGAAAAATAGGGCTTTTAGTCTTATGTCTTCTCGAAAGAAGATTAGACAGGCTCCTGGCCGACTGCTCAGGAAGAAACTAGTAATCTCCATCAGGTGTGTCGCGAGAGTGGAACCCTACCTTTAAAGGGCCCGAGACTCTTGATACGGCACTGGATCCTTTACACAGAAAATACACACAGACATAAATGCTAAGGCTACTGAAGGTGTCTATATCCCGCCCGACACAAGAAGACCAATCGACAAATTTTTACAACCCAGCGCAACCATAAATGAAAGAGAAACCATGTCTTCTACAGAAGGCACAAGACAAGGACTCGGACGACGACCAAAGACTCATCCGTGATTGATTACTAGACAAACTCTCCATTGATTTATTAAGCCACGAGTACATTAGTTATAAGGTAGATCTAATTGAATTATTTCCCTTAGTTTAAGGGCCTTACCCCTTGTGTTGAAATTATAAAAGAATTTAATGTCATTATAATGAATTAACCTCCATATTCATTATACTACCACATTAATGTAAACAAATAACAACGTCCTTATGCTCCTGATTTATCAAGACTACATAGCATTTTTCCAAGGCGGGGGTATTACATTTACATTGTTCAAACAGTAAAATGTTAGTAAACTTTCCACTAAGGGACAAAACCCTTACACTATTGTAAATATACAAGACTAACATCATATTTGTAACTAAAAGTAACAAGGTAACATCATAATCAAATGACCACATATATAAAATACATGTTTAAACATGACAATGGTTAAAGGCAATAGCATTTAAAGATGACCTCATATTGATAAGTATCATCCTTTTTCAAATGACATGGTAACATCATAGTTAAATGACACACATATAATAATATCAATGTTTAACATGACAATGTTTTAAAGGTAATAGCATTTAAAGATGACCTCATAACTAGAATAAATAAAGAGAAGAGGAATAATAATGAAAAATTATAACTAGAATAAATAATGAGAAGAGGAATAATACACGTTACAATAATATACATTTTGTGGAT
Source organism: Picea glauca (assembly GCA_000966675.3). Classification (NCBI taxonomy): domain Eukaryota; kingdom Viridiplantae; phylum Streptophyta; class Pinopsida; order Pinales; family Pinaceae; genus Picea; species Picea glauca. Next base: position 516,454 of record JZKD02S1979044.1, read on the forward strand.
GATGGTGATCAAATCGAGATCAGAATCATTATATTAGTTTGGATAGAAAGAATTATTAATCTGTCATGGTATCATGAGGTCTATTTATTTAAAAGTAAGAATCAAAATATAAGTAAATATTCCTGAGTTACTTAAGTAAAATAGATGTTGAAATTATGATAGCATGAGATCAGGTTTATCCATATTTAAAAATAAATGGTTAAAAACTTGGTGTCATTACACTAAGGCTGAGATTAATGGGTGGGATCAGATTTGATAACCAATGACATTTTAGTTACAATCTTTGGGTATGTTATACGCTTACATGGATATTAATTAAAGGCCAAGGACTCGATCCACTAATCCCCCATGTTATAGTTACAACATCGAATAAATATATATATATATATATAGATAGATAGATATAGATATAAAGCATAAAAACTTTTCACTTAAAGGATAGAAGGTTATAATAACCACCAACGAGGTTTCATGGGTATGAGTCAATTTAAAGATTTGATTTTAATATCCAATGCTGGGCCATTTAGTGAACCACAAGTCAATACAAAGTTATATAACGATAAAATGAAATACATAAATATCATGCAATTTCTCCAACTTAAGGCGTTATAGCTCATCCCTGGAATAGTGATACAGGAACACATAATCAAAATGCAGTCCAAAAACAGGGAAAATGCAACTATTATATTCATGCCCATTCTGAACGAACACATGTTCAAATGCAGACCAGAAATATGGAAAAACGAAACTATTATATTCATGCCCATTCTGAACGAAAACATGATCAAAATGCAGACCAAAAATAGGGGAAAACGCAGCTATTATATTCATGCCCATTCTGAACGAAAACATGATCAAAACGCAGACCAAAAATAAGGAAAAATGAAGCTATTATATTCATGCCCATTCTGAACGAAAACATGATCAAAACGCAGCTCGTTAAACTATTTAAAACGCAGATAAAAAAAATGCCCAATATTTACCATGAGTGCCATTTAAAACACCCCAAATAAATTAGTAAAACGCAACTCATTAAACCATTTAAAATGCAGATAAAAAAATCCCAATATTTACCATGAGTGCCATTTAAAACGCCCCAAATAAATCAGTAAAACGCAGCTCATTAAACTATTTAAAACGCAGACCAAAAACGCCCAAAAATGCATTGCCAGAAGATAACGAATTGCCAGAAGATAAATTGAATTGCTAGGTTAAATCGATTTGCCGGAAGATAAAACAAATTTCCAGAGGTAAAATGAATTGCCAGGTTGAACGTTTTGCCAGAACAACAAATATTAAAATTTACACATTCCCCCACCATCATTTAAATTTGCACAGTCCATAATTACAGCAGAATGATTCTATACAGTCTAAAATTTCAGCAGAAATGATTCTATACAGTCCAGAGCGGTGAATGAAAAGGATATACAGCAACACTATTACAACGAAGAATTACATCCAAGCATTCTAAGACCAAATAACGCACGTACCTTTTTCCCTTTCGACCGCCTTGATTGAAGTTCGTGCCTCGATTGATATCCCACGCTCCTTGCCACTCCTGCTTTCCGACCGCAGAAAGCTCACCGGTACCTCCCATCCAATCGCTCGGGGTACTCTGCTTCCCCCTTAGGCCCCCGAACCGCAAAGGGGCCACACAAGAACCAGAGATAAGACTAGCTTCTCAGCTCGCCTCCAAGGCTGAGCTGCCACTTCAATACAGCTGAGAAATTCCCAACTCCTCACAAGCAAACAATCAAGCCACAATCCAGCAGCGTAACGTTACACTAGTCGTTCATCCCTCTTCCTCCAATTTCCCCTTCTTTTATAGAAATTTGAGACCCACCTACTTTCCTAAATCATTATTAATTTAAGTTTGATTGACAATTCTCTAAAAATTCTCTGCCGTCCAAGTGTCACTCATCCCCCATGTTTCTCCAAAATTATTTTCTTTAATTTAAATAAAAAACTCATTTCCCTCACCTCTCCTATAGTCGCTCCTAAAATTACTCCTAGGGTTCCTAGATCCCCTCTCAGCTTTTAATAACCTTCCTAAAATGAAGTTGTTGTTTTTTAGTAACTCCTTAGTTGTTGATTCCTTTTTGCTTTTTACCCTATGATTCCTTACTTTCCTTTATTAAGTTTTCTTTATTACAAGTTTCCTTATTTCTATTAATTGTTCCTTTCCTTTATTTTTTTCTTTTTATTTTATTTTATTTTATTTTATTTATTTTTTATTTATTTTTTCTAAAACCCAAAAAGATAAAATGCACTCATTAAACCTTTCATTGTATTTCTAAAATCCTAACTTTTATATTCCCACACTTTAATAATTTTAATTCTTTTTATAATTAAAAACCATGGGTTTCAATTAATTTATCTCCCTCATTACTTTACCCGCTTTAATTTTAAGAAGACTTTAACTAACACTTAGGAGGGTTTTAGTTTACGTCCTTAAATTTTTTTTTTTTTGGAGGGTCTTCTCTTAAGGCTAATCAATTTTTTTTTTATCTTAGAGATGTTTTAAATTTAGGTTTAGATTTGAACTGGGCGACAATTAATTAGGGGAGTCATTTTAAGAATTTCATCAGGCGTTAAGGTCTCAGGGTCATCTAGGTTGTCTCATCATCATCATCAATGCGATGTGCCCTTCAAGACACACTACGTGCTTCAAGGGTGCCACTCGCCTCATTTTCTTTCATTACGTGACGTGCCCTTCAAGATGCACCACGTGCTCCAAGGGTGCCACTCGCTGACTTGTATTTCTTTGCGTGACATGCCCTTTAGGATGCACCACATGCTCCAAGGGTGCCACTCACTGACTTGACTGATTGGTAGACATCTATACCCCCTGGAGTCAACACTCCGCCAAGTGAACTTGTGGGAGACTAAGGGCTCTAATGAATAAGGCCCCCGCCTTATTGCGCGCCCCTTAGAATCTTCGTGAGCGACTGTCGCAGTCTGCCCTCACAGCATCGTGGATTTTCTCGAGCTAGGTAATCGTTAACCTATAGTTTGAGCCACGGCGGGAGTGCTAGTAGGCTGTGGTAGGGCTGTTGTCCACACCTCTCCCTCAACCTCTCTGGAAATCATGTGTGGCCCCTTTACTCTATATGTGAGTCTGTTCGGCAAGCTATCGTCAGCTTGCATCATCAACTGTCATGTCAGAACATGTCAGCAACATATCATCAAATCAATAAATATCATGGTAAATAAATCAACTCAAATATCACACTCCCTGAATCAATCTGGAGTCCAAGGGTTCCATTGATGCCTCTGCATCCTCCAGGTCAAAAACCCTGCACAGTCACATAAACTGAGTCAATAGCACCTGTATATACAATAGTAAAACATCATGTCATCTATCATAACGCATCATAATCGATTATAAATGTTTTAACATCAGAAAAGTCCAAATCACTTGTGAGCAAGTGTCCTCAAATAATAGGTTTTCTCAGTGCACCAGAGCAGGATGTTACAGAAGCTACCTACCTAAGATTTTACAGGGTGAATTTTCAGCCTCATTGCCAGAACAGGAAGAAACCCCTCTAGGGTTTGAAACTAATACTCAGGGTAAAAAATATGACAAAGGTAAGTCGAAGAATACTGAGAAATCTTCCCAAGACGTAAAGGGTTCTCAAACAAAAGAATTGGAAATGGATAAGGGAAAAGAACCAGAATCAATTTCAGAAAAAATAAGAGAAATAGCTTCAAAAGAACTTGGTAGTCCGATTACTTCTTTAACTCCATTATAGTTGAATTTCGGAACCCCCCATGAAGGAGTTCTATATGTCAGTGATCTAGAGCCGATTTCAAGAGATGAAATCCCCTCATCGGATTATTTTTTCAGCAAAAAGCGAAGAGCAGTCTTGAAACAAGAAATTCATTCAAGCGGAGAAGGAACGATTAAAAGGCATAGAGTTATCATAGATGGAAAGAAAATCAAGGATGGAATGTTCACTACAGAATTAGCAGGAACAATGGGTGCTATATCATCAGCTAATATGTATTCTGTGGGAAATTTAACAACTATGCTTGAACAAAAGGATCAAACAATAATCTAGTTGTAAGACAAAATAAAAGAAAATGAAAGAAATATTGGCTGGAGAATACAGAAAGGTCTAGAACAAGATAGACTAAAGGATAGGCAAGAGATCCAGAAATTGAATAAAGACTTGGATGAGGCAAAAAACTTAATACAGGTCACATAGGAACAGGTTCGAAAGATGGGAGAGGAAAACAAAAATTTGCAAGATAAGATTTTATCTATTGTTAACCAGGTAGTAGAACTTGAAAATTTCAGGACACGGGCATTAGAGATATATGTAAGAATAGAGGAGGAAAAAAAAAAGGTGTTCTTGAATCTGGAAGTAATCCAAAATTATTTTCAAGAATCAAATAAATCTTTGGAGAATGTGTTCCAAAAAGAAAGGGAGGCGAAAGCAGCTAGGACAACCTTTCAGAAAGCAGTGGCTTCCTCATCAAAGGAAGAAATTGGAAAGACTCAGAAATTATCTATTTCTGAATAGGTTAAAGGAGATATAATGATTAAAGTGTGGGAATCAAAATTGGCTGAATATAAATGAATCACAAGAGAAGTTAATGAATATTGTCAAGGAATCTTCGATCTCTTTGAGAGAGATTCATTAAATATTAGAACAGATGGTTGTTCTGGATTGTTAGGCGAAGTTAATATAGCCAAGCATCAGTTGAGGCTGATAAAGGGCTTCATAAATTTTGGAGAAAGCCATTTTTGTAATATCAATTTTGAAATACATCAGAATATAAATCGCAAACGAGATTCTTGATCCTGCAACTTTGTAACTATGTGTCTTCCCCTGTTTATCATACTCTGTTGAATTTTTTCCCTTCTAATGTTATATCTAATAGGTAAATCAATTTGAAGTGATATACATCATTGATTTATATTTCAGATTGGTTTGGATGTCAAATGATTTACAGTTTTTCCTTTGAAATCGCTTTTACTAATTTCAAGACCTGTGAAGCTTTTGTTCCTTAATACTTAACCCTTGTTAGAAACCTCATCTTTTCTTTCATTATTGTCTATTGAAATATAATATTCTTTATTGATTAAGGCCTTATATTTCTCTGTAGTGTTTATTTGTTGTTTACAATTCTTGAAATTGTTACAAAGCCAAGAAACGACCTTGAATGTGTTTACATTACTGTTTTAGATTTTAAAATTGTTTTCCTTAATCTCATCTCTGGAAATCTGAAGGAACAAACTGATTAAAATCCATTTATAAACAACTAAATTTTTATCATCCATGACTGTCCCTAATAGCAGGCAACCCAACGTTGAACCGGGCCTACAGGATCAAACCAGTATTGCCTTGAGTTTATTTAATACTATTTTACAAACAATGACTAACAGGGTTGAGTTAGAATGATCATGGGCTGCTATTGAGCGAGACATTAGCATCCAAGAAAAATAGGAAGCAAGACAGAGACAGTTAAGAAACTGAATCTGCTCTGATGTTTCTTTGTTTCCTTTTTCCCAAATATTTTCCTTAAACCATTTATGGATGCCTTGACGATATGTTTTATAGCCTTAAAACATAAACTCAGGAACAACAAATAGGTTGTAGTATATCTGGGACATGTTTCAGTATCAAATATCATATATTGTGATCTTGGCATGCTTTACAAGTACGCTCTCCTAGAAGGGACAAAAATCAACAAGTTGTGGGGAAGTTACCATAACTTAGACTTGGAACATCCAATTTTGATCAGATCTGTGGAATTGTAGATAAGACATATAAGAGAGATACAAAAAGAAATTTTCATACTTAGAAGGGCTAAAATTTTGGAGATACAGCAGAAGAAAGATCATCTAGCAAAACCACCTCGAAATGAAGGTTTAAAAGTTATACCTGGCCAACATGCCACCAAAAAAGGAAATTTCTACACCAAATAAGCCTCCATAAATTCCTACTTGGACTCTTGATGAAGGTGAAGAAATGATAAGGGACATAAATACTTTACTAAAGAATACAGTAACAAAATATGAACTACAAGGGATGATGGATTCAAATGAAGTTAAGTTGGAGGCCATAATGGATACTAAGATGGATGGTTTAAAAAGGGATATCATGGAAGCATTGAAAAAATTCCTAATAGAGAGGAACCTGAAAGTAATAATGTATCCCATGAAATTCATGATGAGGACACAAGGAAGATGAATCAAGAATGGAGAAGCTCCAACTTTGTGTTGAAGAACAACCTCTTTCCTAAGATCGATATGAGTAATTTTGATGGAAAGGATCCAATCACATGGATACTTCAGATGGAGCAATTCTTTGATCTACATGATGAGCCACATACACAAAAGGTACAAATTGATTCTTTATATTTAGAACCCAATCAATTTTTGTGGTATCGATGGCTTTGTTATCGCAAATCACTCATCGTTTGGACAATTTTCATGGAATAAATGATAGCACACTATGAGGATACAAGGAGCAATACCTTCTTTAGCCATTTGATAAATCTCAAGCAAAAGGGTTTAGTTGCAGAGCACATTGAGAACTTCCAAAGATTGAATATAAAGGTAATGAATATTCCAGATGAACACTTGATTGATGTATTCATAGGAACTTTAAAGGATAAAATTCAACATGAGGTTCGCCTTTGGGAACCCAAATCATTGGAGAGTCCATTTAGGGTGGTGAGAAATGTTGAAAGTATAAATATGGCAATGGCTACTAGAAGGACCACTGCTAACATATATCGAGAGAATAGAGTTCCTTGTTCTAAAGAACCTCAAACTACAAGGTTGACACCTCAACAATTGGAGGAAAGAAAAGAAAAAGGTTTACGTCTTAATTGTGACAACAAGTACAATAAGAGACATAAGTGTGGTGATAAGAAATTATTCTACTTAGATTGTGAAGAGGAAGAAGAAAAAGAACAAGAACCATCTGAAGATGAAAACATAGAATATATTTCCTCTGAAGAGTTGACTCCCATGATATCATGTAATGCATTGGCTAGAATTAGCACTCCTCAAACCTTCAAGATCGAAGGATATATCAAAAAGAAAAAGGTAATAGTCCTAATTGATTCTAGTAGTACTCATATTTTCATTCACTATAAATTAGCCAAAGCTCTCAATTTCTTTATATATCTAGCGCTAGAGTTTCAAGTAACGATTGCAGATGGAGGAACTATCAATTTCTTAGGAAAATGAAATAAGATCAATATTACTATGGGGGAATATGTAATGAATAATCCAATGATTTATATACCCATGGGTGGTGTTGATGTCGTACTTGAATCCAATGTTTACAATCATTAGGAATAGTGGCTTTTAATTTTCAAGAACTTTTCATGAAACTTTCATTGGAAGGAAAATAAATTTATTTAAGGGGTATCACAGGGAAACCGAGTAAGCTGATAATCTCTAATGGCATGAAAAAATTATTGAAAAAGGGGAATCAAGGTGTAATTGTACAATTATGCTCACTATATTTTCAAACATCTACGCCATCTATTCCCCTATATCTCCAAGGGATCATTAATAGTAATTCCAAAGTATTTGAAGATATTCCCAAAGGTCTTCCACCCACGTGAAATCATGATCATGCTATTCACCTAATTCCTGGGATTGTTCCTCCTGACAATGGGCCTTATAGATAAACTTATGCCTAGAAGAGTGAAATTGAGCATATGGGTGAAGAAATGTTAGAAGCTAGGATTATTAGACCTAGCTAAAGTTCTTACTCTACACAAGTGGTAATGGTACTCAAGAAAGAGGGATCATGGCATATGTGTCCAAATTGTAGAGAGCTCAACAAGATCACTATTAAAGATACGTTTCCCATTCTCGTCATTGATGAATTTTTATATGAATGACATTGACCAATCTATTTCACAAAGTTGGATCTCCATTTAGGGTATCATCAGATTAGAATGAAGGAAGCAAATATCCCCAAAAAACCATTCTGAACTCATGAAGGCCATTATGAATTTTTGTTCATGCCTTTTGGCCTTGCAAATGCACCTTCCACATTCCAAGGGTTGATGAATTCCATTTTCAAGCCCTTCCTTCAAATATTTGTGTTAGTATTTTTTGATGATATAGTAATCTATATTAAGTCTTTGGAGGATCATATGTAACATGTTGACAAGGTGCTACAACTACTAAAGAAGCAACAACTATATGCCAAACCATCAAAATGTTTCTTTGGGGTGAAGGAGGTAGAGTATTTTGGTCATATTGTATCTCATGATGGTGTTCAGGTAGACCCTAACGAGATTAAGGCCATGATGGACTGGATGATTCCCAAAACATTGAAGAATCTTAGAGGATTTTTGGGTTTGACAGGTTACAACCACAAGTTTGTTAGGAACTATGGAAGAATAGTGTTGAAGAAAAGATATGAATGATCTTACTCAAGCATTTTCAGATTCTTCATGGCTAAAGAAAAATGTACGGTAATTTCAACCTATGTTTATATCCATCAAAATTAATATCCTTACAAGTGCTTAGGCTAGTCTTTTTATAAATAAAATCTTCTTGGAAAATTCATTATTTGTATGATTTTCTGAATATAAAAGTTGTTGAAATAAATGTAGAGACAAAAGTAAAGACATCAAGATGATAATCAAGACAGATGAGACATAAATAAATCATTTATTTCATTCCAATTCACCAAAGAGTCATTCTTTTTACAAAATTTCATGCATAAATTTTAGACCAAAGTCAAACTTAGACATCCCCAATGGAACATACAAAAGGATCTCTGATAAAAAATAAAAAATTGAACTCTAAAATATGGATCAACTTGCAACAGATTGCTTCCCACTCAAATATGCACAATAGCCTTTGTCAGTCATGAAAATTAATTCACAAACAAGCAAGTCTACACAGACTATCAAATATAGATCAACACCTCTAAAAAACAAGTGTTTGAATGATGTAATTCATCCATGAATGTTGTTGTCTACAATAAGACCCTGCTATCATAAAAAAGAATTAGGCTTATTATAAATTAAGGAATGAATGAAAACTGAACTATCTGAGCATAAACTCAAACAGAAAACCTTAGTATGCTTCTCCTTCTATCCTCCTCTTGTTCCTCCCCTTCCTTTTTCCTTTAAGCAAATTAGAATTGGTTGAGGTAGTTGAACTACCTCATTAGTTAAGTTAATTAAAAACTCAACCAAATTTTAGTTAAGGAGGGAAAAGTAATAAATCATAATATGGTTTTTTAAATAATTAATAATAGTAGGTGGGATCCCTTGTGACTCCCTTTAGCTCTTAACAATCATAACATAACTAGTTAATTAAGCAAATAACCCCTCCTTCTGACTCCCATCATCACATTCACATTTGACAAGTTATCTAATTGATATTTGAAATTATTTTCAAAAAATATATTATTCATATATCCAAAGAAAACATGTTGTCCAAAACTTCTGAAGTCAACTGTCATCAACAATAAATAAAATAAAACTCAAAAACCATATTTTCCACTCTGAGATGCATTTTTTCCTCGATTTCTGTTGTCACCCTTTGATTTCTCTAAAGGCATAATCAAAATAATACCCATAACATATACATTGGATGGACATGCCATGATTACCATGATTGAAATAGTCCCATTCGACAATTTAAACACCAGTCACAACAATCATTAACTCAACTTATCATTTTGTAGGAATTCCACACATACCCACGCATCACACATGAGTAATGTTGTGACTTAATCAATTAAAAATAGTGTTGGGTTATCGATTCAATAATCACAATGTAAAAGACAACGACTGTCTATTCGATTTAACCAATCATCCAACTAACCATGTTGATCTTATCCATTCAATTATAATAACAAATGCAATGACTAGATACCAAAACCAAAAGCAGTGTCAACATAATCAATGGGGTGAGCCAGTAATCAAACTTTGTCGAAAATACACCACCAATACATGACAACCAAAAGTGTACCCGACATGCCATAATGGTCCCCTCTATCAACACTTGAGCTTGCGAAATAAAGGGTTTGCTCCGTGGACCAACAGAGGGAGACTGGAGTCAACTCCTCTCATCGTTGAAAACCTCTGAGACCAATGGTGCACACACAGGGTACACCACAATTGACTTCATATATAGGGTGACAATTCCCATGATAGGAGACACTTAAGAATAGAGGAGCAAGTCTCCATTTTGGCCTTGTAAAAATACTTAGCACATGCAGGTATAACCCTCATGGATCTTCCAACCAACCAAATAACAACACTGAGATGAAACAAAGACAAGAAGAAGCAATATAAACCATTGCAAAACCCTTAGTAGCATGAACAACCCATGCCCAAGAGAAACAGTGTGTGGTTATACAAGGCATTTCAAACCCAGTAAACCCCATAACATCACACGACTCGGCATGGTGATAAGAAAGTGTGGAGATGACCAACCAATCTGGACCGAATAAAAACCATTCAACCAAAACCAATAAGAATGACAGAGGGCCTTCATGGCTTATAACACTCAGAATGATCAATAACACTGTTACTTCAAACATTATTGCAATGAAAACCAGACCAACAATTTATTCCAGAAAAATATCACAAATCTACACAGTTGTCAGACTTAAAGAAATAACAGACCCATACATTCTGAGCCAATATCTATTTCATAACCAGAGCAGATTCATGGATGGCGAAAAGGAATACCTATAACCAAAATCACCTTAAAACGTGAGTTGGCTGAGCAGTTCTTCCTCTGCTTGAAAGTCGAAGCCTAACCACAAGAAACACAGTTGAACAATAGCCCGACTAGGGTGAAGACTAGTGGAAGGAGTAAGGGTGACATGCAATAAATGCACATCGTCTCCACCCTCCAGTCATTAAATTCCTTAGTACACGTCATCCCATTAATCCATTAACCATTCAATTAAACCATGCATTGGAATTAGCATCTATCACTTGTCAAACACGCCACCCGCATCATATCTTACCATTTCGAACTATATGATAATGCATATTAGCCATGTCTTTGTATAAATTAATAAACCACATAGCTATTAAATTGTTAGCTAGGATTATCAACAGTCATTTCAATTTCAATGCATGTAGATTAGTATATTAGCATAGTCTAGTTCCTTCCTTTTTCATTTTGTTACATTTCTTTTAATTCTTTCTGACTTCTCTTATATAGTATTAATAACATGTCTCTTTTGCAAGTGTCCCAGTAATGGATCCAATAATAGATAGAAATGATAAAAATGGAAAACATAGGTCGTCGTAACATAAAATTTGAGCCTAGAGCAGAAGAAAAAATACATAACATTCCTTATCCATCATCCAATTGTCACAGAACCAACACATAATAGGCCTTATCCATTGCCAATAAAACCAAGATTTCATCAACCATGTAAGAAGTGTTGAATGCTAGCATAAACATGAAATAAGAATCAAATATTATCTCCCAATCTACAAGGGGATCCCACCTACTAGTATTATTTATCTTGTTAGCTTATAATAATAGGCTTTAACAATACTTTGCAGGAAAATCCTCGTTGTGATTTTAATTGTCAACAAACTAGCGAATCCACAGGGAAATTTGTTTTCAACAGATTTAGAACTCATAACTCATGGTTTCGTAGACCAAGAACAACATGTTAATAAGATACTCAAATGGATGAAGAAAAGGAAAGAATAAGCAGGAGATATCCCCCAAAAACAATTTTAGACAAAAGTGGAAGCAAATAACAAATTCAAGAGTGCTTTTAGGGAAACCATCGTAACAGCTGTGTAAGCATGATTGTTATTGACTAACAATGCTTTGTAGGAGTGTCACTGTGGCAGAGCTGATCCAACTTCTTATTTTTACCAAATTAAATAAAATATGGTAAGAAACAAAATCATGATAGAAGTAAAACTGCAAGATTAAAACAACAACAATAAAATGACAGAAATGTAAAAGAAATAAGAAAATTTTAAAACAGAAAGCCGAAGTGAAACTACTATAAAGAAGAAAGAAATATCACAAAATTGAAAGCATAGCTAGGTTACTAGTATACAAAAAAAATCGATCAACGTTAGAAATTTTTACGGTGGTCCCTTGCAATGTTTCAAGAGAGAACCGTTAGTGTTGTAGGAAAACCATTGCTCTTGTAAATCTTTTAGAATGTAAGAGTTAGTATCGAGGACAAAAGCAATTTTGAAAGGACTCAAAAATAACACTTGGAATTCTGAGATAATTATCAGCCCCTTAACGTATATGATTAGATCATCAAGGTAGATATGGATACTGATCAATTCATCAAGATTTGTGTGTATAGGTATTTTAAAAGTGGTACTTTCATTAGGTAAGCCATAAAATAGGAATTTATAAGTCACTATACTCAAATTAGTGATAAGAGTGTTTTTATGAACATCTACCCCTTTTTCCTTGATTTTATTGTAACCCAAAAAGTTGTCAAGCAAGGGCCTCATCTGTGACCTTACAACCTATTGCAAAATCATCTCCATATTGAGAGGAGGAAAATGATTTCTCATAATATCCTAACTAAAAGTGAGAAGATTAATGCAGGTTGTAATATGATCAATGGTCTTCGAGACAGGTACCCAATTGGAAACCCATTCAGGGTAGACTGGAAAAATAATCCTAGGCCTTAAGAAATTTTCCAACTCCCTTTGAAAAGTTGCATCAAATGCAGAGTTAATAAGTCTTTTTTTTTCCTAGATGGTTTTATGACTTCTTTGATGGGGATATCATGCTGAATAAGACCAGGATCAAAACCATGAAGATCCTCATAACACCAAGAAAAAACATCTTGAAATCTACCAAGTAGCTTGGACAATTTCATTTTTTTTTAATCAGAACATTGGACACTTATTTTAACATTCTTTGAAGATTTGAGTGCCCCAATATCCAAGGAGAGGGTTTCACCCACCTTCCTTTTTGACTCCCATTCTCTCTGTTTCTATTTATTGCCTACATCACCCAATTAAAATGAACTCTCAAGAGGAGTCAATCCCTTAGGAGTCTTGTCGTCTTCTATGGATATATTTTCCTTGGGATTAGGAGGTTCATATTGAATGAAAGAAAAACCTCTCTCAAATTTAGGGAGAGCCTTCCAAGATTCTACATCATCATGGATATTTGGATAATATAGAGATTGAAAAGAATAATCAGGCCTGTGAGGCAAAGGTTGTTGATTAGGAGAAGCTGTAAAGATAGCCAACCGATCAACCATTGAATTTAATTCCCTCTTAACATGAGTGATGTTGAAATATAATAGGTTCAATATAAGTGCCCAAACAATTTGGGTATATCGTTCCATCAACTTGTTGCTAGGAGAGTATATATTATGTACTAGGTTCAAAACAAGCTCATAATCTCCAAAAACCGAAATGTGACTACAACCAAGATTATAGGCATTTTCAATGCTTAATAATAAAGTTTTGAATTCAATGACATTGTTCGTACAAGAAAACTCCAACCTACAATACAAATTATGAATTTTCCCTACAGGGAAAACCAAGATAATGCCAACTCCATTACCTTCATTAGAGCATGAATCGTCAAAGTGCATGTGCCACATATCATCATCTAAAGATATTTGTTCCAAAGGAATAATATCATCCTCAACAAAGATGGAATATACTCCTAGGTCCTCCCCGATATAGTTTACATTAGGTTGTGGAACACTCTCTATGTAGGGTGAAATTCTTCCCTCTCTAAGGACTATAATGTTCTTACCATTCAATGGAATAGATAAATATGTCCCGTTGAGTGAGAAATATCCACCTGTTAAGTCTTTCCAATATCTTCCGAAGATAATTGAGTAATTTATTACGAGCATATCAATCACCTGAATACTAAGGGTTGTCCTTATTTCAGGGTGTGCACATAAAACTAAGGTTACATCTTTAATCTCACCTATGGTCATTTGTTGTGGGATATTATAAGAGAGCATGCTTCTGGATTTTTCATTTTTACAAGACAAGCATAGCTCTTCCATAATAATCTTCGACATCACACTTGGGTCCGAACTACCATCAATGAAGCAACAATGGGCAATCTTATCCATAATATTTACAGAAATATAAAAAGGGGTATTTTTTATAGGGTATCTAAAGTTATGTACACCTACTTTATTTACATGTGAATCCTCTTCGTTTACCTCTTCAAAAAGATTGGCTACAAAAAAAGTTTTCCCTTCCATGAATTGTTTCAAATGCCTTTGTTGCTCAGGGACGACAACCATGCCCAAAAGGGTTGTATCTTCTTTGATGTTGGCCAACTAATTTAAGATATTGTATTTGAAAGAGGGGAGAGGAGGAGTAATTCCTTGACTCTCAAGAACCCTAGGAACCTGAACAGTAACAATGGATGAGAATGAGCTCGGGCTAGAAGAATTGTGAGGAGGATCAAATTTGTCCTTGGGAGCATAGTCTTTGTTCCTAGTAATGATGATCATGACATGTTATGGCTCTACAAAATCTAGGACAACGATAGTAGTTTTTGGTCTCTTACCAAATATCTTATCTCTGGAACTCTTCCTTATCTCACATGTGGATTCCTCATGGTGTTCCTTACAGAATTTACATCAACTTCGAGGCAAGATAGCTTTAGGCTGAAAATCATTTTCAATTGAATTTCTAAAGGGGGGTACAAAAGAGGATGACGCTCCATGGGTAAGAGGGGAGACATTTCCCTTTCTCTCGAACACTATCATATGATTATTCATATCTTGTACTAGTTGTAAGAGGGTAGCCATATCTATTTGTTTAACTGATTCTCCCTGGGGAAGACCTGTTCTTGCAAGATGTTCTTCATACTCTGAACAAGTATGCAAAGAGGAACCAAGATTATCAATGTATTTTTCCTCAAGCCTATGACAGTAGGGGAAAGGTAATGCATTGTAGTAATGAATGAAAGCGTCTTGGTTCTGAGGTCGAATGAGTTTATGGATTTGATTGTATAACTTGGTGAAACACAAGTTGAAGGATTTGATGGTCTCACCATCCTTATAGGTGATGTTATTGTATTCCCATAAATTCTCAGTTGGGCTTTTAGATTTCCCATAATTGGATCTGAACCAATAGATTAACTCCCAAGTAAACAAAATCTTAGGAGGAAGGTCAAAGAAATCAGCTGTAGCCTTTTCTTCCAAGGAATTGATGAATAAGCGCATGCAAGTATCATTGTCGTTGGCTCCTATATTATGAAAAGAATTGTAAAATGTCACCAGGTGTTCGTTTGTAGTGACAATGTTATTTCCTGAAAACCTGGGAAGATGTTCTTTGAATTTAGGAAGTGGTCAAGTAGAAGGTTCTAGGTTGAGAGGAGAGGACACATGCCATGGTGTGGTTGTGGCATCTTCTTCAAACTAAAAAAATCCCATACTTTTTAATGCCTTTGGTGGGATTTGTGGTAGATTAGACAGGGATATAATGGATATATAAGCTACCAATCACTGAAGAAGATGAAGATTGATAAGAGGAAGCACTTCCCATGCCACCAGAGCCACCACTAGATGCCATATTGTGGATTTTATATGAGGGAAAGAAAGACGAACTGGATGAATCAGAAAAATTTATCCTTAGAGCACTTTGTTGGGTAGATAACACAACATTCCTTCTTCCTATTTCAACAATAGGATTAATTTCAGGTGATAAGCTCTTCTTCTTCTAGAAACACGAGAGTCTAAGGACATGAAAGAAAGGCCAACTGAAGAAACAAGAAGATTACTGTTGATTTCTATGTTGTCTATGTGTAGCTTCCCAACATTCTCGGGCACTAATATCTCGTTCAAATGTTTCCCATGAATTATTAATATCTGTACGAGTATTGTCAGTGTCTAAAATGGTATTAAATAGGTCCAAAGCAATGCTGGTCTAATCTTGAAGACCGGGCTCAATATTGGGTTTCCTTGCAACAAGCACAATCACTAAGAAAAAAAACAGTCAAAGAATCAATATCAGAAAAATAGATGTATCGATGAAAATCGAGTATGAAAATTAACCAGAGAGATATCAAATATCTCCCTAGTACAGTTGCCAAATAAATGTTGAGGAAAAGATATGAATGATCTTACTCAAGCATTTTCAGATTCTTCTTGGCTAAATCAAAATAGACGGGAATGTCACCCTATGTTTATAACCATCAAAATTAATGTCCTAACTCACAAGTATTGATTACAAGTTCTTAGGCTAGTCTTTTTATAAATAAAAGCTTGCTGGAAAATTCATTATTTATATGATTTTCTGAATATAAAAATTGTTGAAATAAATGTAGACATAAAAGTAAAGACACCAAGATGATAATCAAGACAGATGAGACATAAATAAATCTTTTATTTCATTCCAATTCACCAAAGAGTCATTCTTTTTACAAAATTTCATGTAGAAATTTGGACCAAAGTCAAACTTAGACATCCCCGATGGAACATACAAAAGGAGCTCTGAAA
>JZKD02S1979044.1:538043-552967 GCA_000966675.3 Picea glauca
ATCTAGTTCTTCCCACTTGTTCCTCTCTCCTATATTTCACACACCCACCCATTAAAATTTATTGCAAAATAGAAATTACCATCAATACAATACAATCGGTTCCTTTCTCTCCTTGAGAACCTGTAGGCTCTTTTCTCTTATTGATTATGTTGTAACTATATTTTCTCAAAATTGATTCTACGTTGGCTTCATACTATTTTATATTCCAAAGTCTTTCTATTGCACGTTTCCTTTATTGATGTTATTCAATTGATGGGTTGTCTCCTTGATAAATTGTGCAACTTATTCTATCAAAATCAAGGGCCCAACAAGCCTCGAACACAATTCTTGACTCTCCCTGAGTCAAGTCTTTGGTTATTTTGTGTTCTTTGCTTCAACCTGTTTTCCTTATGGGGTTTTAATTTCTTCCACTTTGGCTCCTTCAAATGAATGGACCAACTATGGTACTAGCTTGAGATATTTTCTTTTACCTCCTGTAACTGTTCAAGTTTGTCTTGCCATTTCTTGGAAAGAAATGAGGCTTTTGCAATGAATTGTTGTACTATGTTGAGGTTGAACTCCTTCCGCTTGGATGTAATGAAAAATTTCCATTCTGAATCTACTAATGTATGAACCCAATGCATTTGTAGGTATGAAATTTGAACGACAGGTCTAAAGGCTCTTAGTTCCTTCTTTGCTATTTTTTGGTCTTCAAACAGAGCATTCATAGAATTGTTAGCTTGTTGTATTTCATCAAATTTTTCTTGGTGCTCCAGAGGATCATTTTTTTTAGCTACTTCTTAGTTGAGTGTCTATATTCTGGTGAAAAATTATTCCATTGCCTGGTTGTGATGGGTTATAAAACCCATCCATTCACTAAATTCTTTGAACATGGTTGTACATTCAGTCGTCGTTTTATGTAGCAAGGCTTTGGCATCATTTCCTTCTAATAAAAATCTTTATAGATGTTATTGGATCTCCTTGGGATGTTCCTCAACCTTCAAATTCATCCCCTACAACTGGATTTGAAGGTCCTCTATGCGATATGTTAGTACCTCTCATTCTTTCTAAACCAATCAGAGTTGTTCCTCTGGTTCTGCAGTGGCACTATATTCTGGCATCTGAGGGGATGCTTTTATGAAAGTTGGCTAAATCTTTGTTAACTTTCCCTTTAATTTATCCACTTTCTCTTCTTCCTAGATTTTCGAGTATTCTTCTTGCATTCTTTTGGTATATTCCAACATTCCTTCTCTCCAATACTCAACTTGTGTTTCATCTTGCTGAACCTATTGTTCTAAGTGATCAGTTGAGGCTCTAATCAAGCCTACTAGTTGCAGTGTAGGAAACTAAGAGAGCTCTTTAGATGTAATTGTGGCCTCCAGAGGGAGTCTCATCTGAAGTGGAAGCTCGCTGGCCATGGATTGCTTTGATGGTGTCTCAACTTCTTCTTCTCCCTGGAGTGATACTCGTAACTGTTGGGATAATTTAGTTTTCAGGGCTAATGGAAGCAAAGGGATAGCTTCCACCTTTGCTAGGAAGAGATGTAAAATATTTGAGCATTGTTCTGGATCTTGCAGTATGGGTTCCAACTTTTCTTTTAGCAAGGTTGTGCTTTGTTCTGGCTGAGTCTCCTGTGGTGCTTGAGTTCTTTTGTGTCATTAGTTTCATTGTGGGTGTAACTTTAGGGGTTCTGATATGATTCTTCAAGGCTTATGTGTCGCTCTCTGTTCTCAGAGACTGTGTATATATGAGGGGTACATGTGGGAATTGTGAGTATTGGTACTATGTATGGTTGGATCTCCTAAAAGGGAACATTTTCTAGAATATCAAGTTTCACAGGTTCTGGGGAATTGGGTAGTAGGGGGACTATGGTATCTGTAAGTGGTGGTGATGGTTGTTTTTTAGTGACTATGGTGGATGACATAATGGTGTTAGACTCAAGGTCATCAATAATAAGGATAAAAATATGAGTTTCTTGAGTGGTTGCTTGGGTGTGAGCTAATGTAATCAATATAGGTTGAGGGTTGATTATTTTAGTTGTGTTAAATGTTGGGGATACATTGGTTCTAGGCTTCTTGGTCGGAACCTCCTATATGAAGTCATAATATAAATTTTTTTTAATGGTGTTACCTGATCATATGGAGTCATACAAAATCTTGGGACATCTTGGAAAATAACTCTTTATCCTCTACAATTATTTTTCTTCCTATTCTTATGATTCTAATGCCATTGGCGACTTTTGGGGATTTTCTACCTTTCTAGAGCTCGACCATGCCTCTTTTGATAAACTCTTCTTCTTTAACAATTCTAGTGGCAATGAATAATGGACACCCAACTTCCATAGGGTGTGTTTAACTCCTATAAAATAAAGGATTTCCTTGTCCATTATTTCCTCATCCAAATAGAATGGTAGGGGCCTTGTATGAAAGTTTGAAGGTTTTACATGACTTGGCCAGACGAATGTATAATGTCGGTTTAGAGAAAAAGTGATGTTACTTGTATGAAAATTTAGGAGCTCCTAGGGTATGCACATCCTTTGGGTGGTGTCAATCAACTAATTGTACCACTTTAGGAACACAACATTGTTGAACTCCATATTTTTTGAGTCTGTCCTTGCATTCCAAGGCTCAAAAATATTTGTGAGGTGACCTTTATGGATAGTTGCTAACTGTCTTCCCATGGGTGGCCTACACTTTAGCATTGTAAAATCCAGGAGCATATATATGTATGTGAAGGTTCCTCCCTTCTCTTGAACTTCCTCACAAACAACAAGGATTTCTTACAATAAGTAACTACACCAATTGAAAACTGCACTATTTGCATAGAAGTCACCCACTAACAAGGCATCTAGTGTGGACTCACCCTTATAGTAAGAGTGCATGGACTTGATAGAAATCATGTGGCATGTCATTCTGACCATCTCAAGGAGGATTGGTTCAATATTTGTTGTGAGACCCCCCCCCCCCTATGTGTATGGAAGTGCTCATACAAGACAATCTCGCCCTTCTGCTTTCAATGCTTGCTCGGTCCTTGAAATCCTTTGGATACATCCTCACCCTCCAAAGATAATAATGTCAGTGGGTGAATGTCTTTGGCATGAATGAGGTATCATCTATCAATCCATAAAATTCTATTATGCACCTTGTTGATCGGGAACTTGGTGCATCTCCCAACTTTGCCAGTGGTTCCAAACACTGGGAGGTCTCGAAGGTTCATGATTGTCGAGTGGAATAGATTTAGAAACTTGTCCTTTAGGAGGAAATAAAACTCCCCTATCATCCCAGAGTCCATCTCACAAAACACATTGATGTTCATTTGTGGGAACAACATCGTGTCCATGAGATCCAAGTCAAGGAGTTTTGTCTGCTCAGATTTTCCTTTAACATCTCCTAGGACCTCAATCATGGGTTCATAGAGCTCATTTGGAACTCCTTATTTATATACAAATCCTCATTCTCCCTATATTCTTGGCATTATTTACATTGGAGTGCTAGTAGTGACACTAGCTCAAGAACTGGGTGGTGACCAACTTCTCAGATGCACTAGGATGCAAACACTCAATAGGAGAAGGCAAGTAAGTGAATAGAATGGTGTTCTGAACAAGATTACAGATTATTATAGCTAAGGTAATGGGATATACTATTAATGAATCATCAATGAATAATTAATTAGGCCAACAAATTAATATATAGCGTGGATGTGTGGCGAGACTGACAACGGGGTAAGATCTTCTAGACAGATATTAAATTTAATGGGTCTCTAACTCAACACGTGGTCGTTGTGAGGGTCTTACCATTTTAACGGTTGAGAATCATGGCATGATTATCGACAGTAACTACATGGACTAAAACATTTAATACTTGATGGGACATTTTGATAGTTTCTCGACAGTTACCCTAAAAGCCACAATTGGGGACAACATAACTATGACCTAGCCATTAATAAAGTGCGGATACGATTCTCCCCCGGCCACAAATATTTTCTGGCAGTTGTACTTGTATGTATGAGTAGATTGAAGACATGTTGGATAATGCATTGTTTCATGGGCATGTTACAGAAAACACCTAACAATTAAAATGATATGGATATGTCATGGCACTCTTATGCACACTTTGACGTTATTACATAAAACATAATTCAACATTGCTAAACAATTCAATATAAAATCAAAGTCTACCTATTGTACATGCTCCCATGGAATGGAGCAACCATGTTTCTTGTTAAGTGTGGGTAATGTAGGGTTTCAGGAATGCACCATTCATCCACGCTACTCAAAGGACACCATCCAGTTGTGTTATCTTGATTGCACCTGAATGTCAGCTCTCAGCCACTAGGAATGTGCCTAACCAATGCATGCACATCTTACCTGGATGTCTCTGATAATGAATATCATAGAGGAGTACCTTATCACCTTGAAAAAATGGCTTTTTCTTAATGTGTCGATTGTGCCAAGACTTCTTCCTCTCTTTTTCTTTTAATTGATGAAAATCAGCTAGGAACGATGTTTCTTCAAGTTCATGCAGTTCTTCAATCCTTTAAGAAACTCATGTGTCATCTGTCATGTGTGTATCCTGAGATATATAGAGACTATGGGTAATAAAATCTAGAGGCACCACAACTTCCTTCTCGTAGACCAACTGAAATGGGGTGTACTTGTGCAACTTCTTTGTGGTAGTCCTGTAAGCCCACTGGATTGTTGGAACTCTGTCATCCTAGTCCTCCCTATTTGCACAACACACCTTTGTCAGTCCCCTCTCTATAATATTGTTAAATGCCTCTATTGTTCCATTATATTGAGGATGATAAGTACTTATCTTATGGTTATAAATAATAAATTATGTCACCAATGTCATGATTATGTTGCTAATGAAGTGACTCCCTTGATCACTAGTCAGGCTCCTAGAACATACAAGCTGAGCAATAATATTTTCAAGTATAAATCTAGTCGTTGTATCGATTGAACAATCTTGGACCGCTTCTGCTTCATCCCACCATGTAAGATAGTCTATTTTGGTAATGATATATCTGTCCTTTGAATGTCTTATGTGTGGGTTAATTGGTCCAATAAAGTCAACAACCCACTTTTCAAAGGATTGTAGTTCTCTAACCAACTGAAGAGGTAGTTCATCTCTGCATGATGGATTTCCTACCCGTTGAAAAATGTCGCAATACCTAGCATAGACTTTAACATATTTGAATAATGTTTCCCACCATAATATGGCTTGGATAACCTTTTGTGTTGTAGCTTTACCTCCAACGTTCCCTCCTGCAACTCCACTGTGGCATTCCCATAAGAAATCTTTCCTTTCATGGTTTAGCACACATCGCCTGAGAATGATACCAAGTCCCATCTTATAGAGTTGTCCCTTAATAAGTTGGTAATCTGATGCATGGACTACCAAGTGCCTCTTCTAGGTTGCAGAATAATGCTCTAGGAAAGTCCCTGTACTAAGGAAAGAAACAATTGGTTCGAGGTATTCTAGAATTGATTCAATCTTGAACAAGTCTGCATTGGGGAGATGGTCTTCCACTTCTCCTCCACTTTCCCCTGATTCCAGTATTGAAAGGTGATCTAGTCCTATGTTACATATTCTAGGTTTGACAATTACCTCAAAGGAAAACTCCTGAAATATTAAGAGCCACCTGCAAATCCTTCCTTCAATAACAATATTATTTACAAGGTATTTGAATGAAAAATGGTTAGCGAAAAACCTGAAATGAGAACCTAGTAAGTAGTGTTAGAATTTTTACAATTCATAAATCATAGCCAAACCTTCCCTTTCGGTTGTTGTGTAGTTGTGTTCATCTTGAAACAATTTTCTACTGGAAAAGTATATAGGGTGATCAATATTCCCTTCCCTTGGTTGTGCTAAGATGTCTCCTAGTGCAACAGCCGATGCATCCACATGTACATGGTCAATTTCCCAATTCGGGTATATAAGGATTGATACAGTACTGAGATTTTCCTTTAGTGTATCAAACAGCTTGTCACACTCAACTATCCACCAAAATGCTTCAAATTTATTCATTAATTTCTCTAATGGTGTTGTAATACTAGAATATCTTCTGATGAACCTACAATAGTATCTTGTATTCCCAAGCATCCTACACAATTGTTTCACACTTGTAGGTGGAGGCATGTTCAGGATAATCGCAACTTTAGTTGGGTCTACTAGGACTCCTTTCTAGAAAATGATGTGGCCAACAGGTTGTCGTGTGGTACGGAGAAAATACACTTCCTCAGGTTTAGAGCTATCTGTAACTATCGACATCTATCAAACATCATCTAGAGTATCCCTACATTCTCCTTCAACAAACTGTATATCGTCCAATCATCCATGTAGACTTCTAGGAACCTATGTATGAAATCACAAAATGATGCAATAGCAATCCTAAAGAAGACTGAAAGGGAATTCTTTAGGCCAAAGGGAATTATGTTATATGTGAATGACCCCCACTTAGTTATAAAAGTGGTGTTCTTCTTATGATCCTTTGAAATTATGACCTAGTGATACCCCAAGAATCCATCTTTAAATGAATATGCTTCTTTCCATGCAACCTGGTGTAATACTACATCACTGAAGGGTGTCAGAAATGGATTGTGTACACATGATACATTCAAAATCATATAGTCAACATAGACCCAAATTTCCCCAGTACCCATTTTTCTCTGTATTACTATGGGGCTAACGCATTCTGCTTCTTCGATTGGAAAGATTAGGCATGTCGTAAGAATTTTTTCTATTTATATTTTGACCTTTTCTTTTACCTTTGTATCGAGATGATATGGTATGTGCTTCATTGGTTTCGATTCAGGCTTTAGCTCGATCTTCATCTCTCCCATGGTTCCTTTTATGTCTTTCAATTCTGAAAAGGTTTTTGGGAATAGGTCTTCGTATTCCTAGAATAGACTTTGGATTTCATTCATGGTTTTCTCATCCCAATAATCCCCTATAGAAGTTATATTAGGATTATATTCACTCCCTATGTTTACTTTCCGCAACTTTAGAGGATGGGTATAGGTGTTATTTGTATGACTAGGTGTAGTATCCTGGATTTCCCTAGTTCCTACAGTTTCTTCTATATTGAGGTTCTTAAGTTCTTCTACTTCATTAGGTTCTTCCAAGTATTTATAAACTTTATAGTAGGCTACTGGTATTCTGACAGGGTTGTGGTCTCGATTGGACTGGAACAAGTGAGCATGATCAGAACATACCACTAGACTTGAACTGGATTCACAATCATCAGTAAATAGTATCTTTTGAATTCTTTGAAGGACTAGGTGGATCTCATGAGTCTTATCAGTAAAAGTGAAATATATGAAAAATTGGTCTTCTAGTGTTTGCCACTGGTTTGTTTGTCTTTTGTTCTCTTCATGTATGTACCAATTTTTTGGAACTTCACCTAATGAGTGGAAAAATAAGTGAACCAATAACTGATATGGTACTTGCACAACTTTCCATTGCTTGATGCAATTCTCAACATGCATTCTGGGGTTAGAATTCCCATCGAATAGTTGCGCTTCATGACAATCCATGCTCTTCTTTGTTGTCACTTTGTCGGTTCTGAGAAATCTATATCAAATATCTCTTTGTGCGAACTCCGAGTCTAGAAGTGAAGATGTGTGAGTGGACCACCACCGGGCAGGGGTATCCTTCAAATCTATATTCAAAACCGATATCCTTTTCTCTTGCTCAATGTTTCCATCTATATCAATGAGAAATCTATTCAAATCTGAAGTACCATCGTATGTTCGGTGATCCCTCATCTCGGTCCCAATCCATCTAGTTTCCTTGATAGTTGCACAACATATTGATAATATTTCGTATGAACCTTGTTTCCAACTATCAAAAGCTAGTTGTGAGTCCTCCTTATCCGAATGTATACTCCTCCAACTTACAGATCCATATGAAGTGGGGTTGATGTAATCTGGCCTCATCCTTGTTGTTATGGTGTATAATTGGCAGAGAACTTTTGATTCCATGTTATTATCCACTGGCTCAATACATCTAGGTCCCATGTATGGATATGAGGGTTGGACTACTTTTATGTAATCTTCTTCAAACATCATAGTGTCCCTCTTTAAGTCAATGACAACATAATTTTAATAATCCCAATCAATTCCTAATAAGGAAGGGTAGGGGTCTTCATCTCCCATGATTTCAATCACTTCAAAATCATCTATCGTTTTAAATCCTGTAACATCTACTTCCACATCTTCTAGCCTTCCCATTGGAAAAATGCAGTATTGGTTTTCCATTCTCAGATGAATGGGGGAATAGACTAATTGAGGTTTCCCTAGATCCTCCCAAGTCTTTTTGGGTAAGATATTGACATCTAAGCCCAATTATAGCATGACGTCTTTAATTTTAGAGTCGTCTAATTGGGCTTCCAACCTAACTTATTTTCCAGTTCGTAGCTTCCTTCTTTGTACTCTTTGTGTATTATTCTCAGGGAGGTTGGTGGTTATATTAGTCCTTGGGGTTCCCTCATCCCCCATGATTAGGTACAAGGTGTTCTGCAATTTCTCAGAAAGGCGTTCATCTCTCAGGCTCTCAAAGAATTATTAAAACCAAAGGTTGATTATATTTCAAGACTGGTCAAGAGGTCTTCTTGAATTTATAGGATTCAGGGTGAAGGAGGTGAGGCGGGAGCTTGAGCAGTCTTGGGTTGAAGGGTGAATTTAGGAGGTTTTTCCCTTATTTCTGGGGCATATTCTCCTCTAAATACTTCTAGTACATCTTTGAAAAATGGTTTTTGTTTCATAGGATCATACTCTTCATGCTTGGGAGATGCTTTCTGGATCTTGGGCCAATTGTCTTCATTTTACCTAGTTTTTTATCCTCCGTGAGTTATGATTTCGAATTTAGGTAACCCCTCTTCAACTTCTCTCCTGAATTCTAAGCCTATGAAGTTAGATCCTCTTTGTCAAGCCCAATCCTCCCACTTTGCAATCATATATGGGCACTCTTTAGTTGCATGGGAATTAGTTTTGCAATGTGAATGCCATGGTCACATCGGATGAGGATAGTCTCTAGACATATGTCCTTGTTCATCACAGTTGTAACATCGACCTGGTCCTCATCCTCCATTCCTCCCTCCTATAAATCCACTTGCACTGCCACTTCCCTAACCTCTTCCCAGTCGTTGGGGTGTTTCATTTATCCTTAATGCAATCTGGTCCAGTCTGTCAGCAATTGCATCTAATGCCCTACATTGGTTTGTAGCATGCATCTTGTTCCCACAGAATTCACAATGTATTGTATTGGGTGCAGGTGAGTACTTTTGTAGGATGGGGTAGTGTCTTGGTGTGTGCCCTTGATCTCGACATATTTAACAGTATTCGGATTTTTGAGTGGGTTGGGCACTTGGGAAAGAATTGTATTGAAATGGTGCATGAAATGGCGGAGTTGTCGATACCTACACAATTCCTCTCATTGGTATTGTAGGGGTGTGGGCCAGTCCTCATATCCATAGATGCTCAGCTTCCAAGTGCCCTTTTGTGTAGCATCATGTGCACCAAAATTGGGGTCACGCTAGCTTGAGTAGATTTAATTCCCGGATATTCTCGGTGAGTGAAGATATATGTCCTTAGATATTTGACATGTGTGAATCTACCGGAGGTTTGGTTATCCTCAGGCTCCCCAGGCATCCTACCATGGATTCAATCTTCATTGATTTCTCCAAAGGCTCTGTCAATGTGTTTATTCTTTGTTGCATCAAGGGGATTCCTGCTAAGGGTAGAAACCCTTATATGTACCATTCCCTTTTATGTTATTCATGGATTGGGTGTGCCAATCTCCCAATAGTATCCTTAAATGTTTTACTATATTCCCATGCGGAATCACCCTCTGTATGTTGAATCTCACACAACTCAGAGAGAGCTTGTTGTTATGACTGAGGTAGCCTGAATTCAACAATGAAATTCTAACGCACCTAGTCAAAGGGTAAAGGCATGTTCTTGCACCTCGGGATCAATATCCTTCATGTACCATTTGAGGGCATGACCCCTCAAGGTAGTCTGTAATTCTACTAACCTGTTGGCATCCAATTTCCCTCTCGACCTCCAGATGGCCTCACATATAAACCAATATTTTTCTACGTCCTCATCTCCTTTACCCCATAATTTTGGGTATCGAGCGAATGATCCTTTTGTGTTTCCAGCCATTGTTGGTGTTCTTGTTCCTATCAAAATAAATCCTAATGGCCTTGCTTGCAATTTTCTAGGAGACCCTACTATCCTTCCATTATTTAGGGTTGCAGGTCCTACTGAACTGACTTAATTCGACAAAAAAAAAATTGCATGAGTATGGGGTATTGATATTACCAAGGCTACTGAAGGTGCCTGGGGGATGGGTGACCCGGGGCTGGTTCCACTGACTTCTAGGTGGGTTTCTTTGATCTGGGGGGTCTCGTTTTCTTGTATCGGAGCAACCTGCTCCACTTCATGGTTGACTCCTCCTAAGATTAGGGTTGAATATTCTATCTTTCACGAGATCCACACATTATTCATCCTCTCTTGCTTCTAAACCTT
Organism: Picea glauca; assembly: GCA_000966675.3. Lineage (NCBI taxonomy): Eukaryota > Viridiplantae > Streptophyta > Pinopsida > Pinales > Pinaceae > Picea > Picea glauca. The sequence continues at coordinate 548,557 of JZKD02S1979044.1, forward strand.
CCTCATATCATCCACTCTCCATGGGACTTCTTTCTTTATGTGATTCTCTTTCTTACAATCTTAGGCTCACTAGTCTTTCTTGTCTTTGCAACTTTTGCAACTCCTCTGACTTTATTTCATCTATTCCTCTAGGTCCAATTTCTTTCCACAACACCTCAAACTTATTCAATACTCTCTTTACCTTTCCCGGCCACCATTTCTCAACTATGGAAGCTCTCCTCAGGGTGGGCTCACTTCTTGTTGTTTTCTCTTCCCCCATATGTCAAAGAGATCGTTCCACTTCTTAGTTCATGAACCTGCCCCAAGATATCCCCACCCCGAGTGCATGGTTTTAGGCTTCCTTCTCATGCGATGGAAAAACTAACATCCCCTCCTCCACCAAAAATACCTTGATCCAAAGGGGAATTTCCCTCAACAATATTCCCCATTCCCCTTTCTTGAATATTTCTTTGGCTCATGAAAAATACTGGAGTTTCTCCATTGCAAACTCAATGATATATCCTTCCAATGACATGTCAACCCATAAATCCACCGCTCGAGATACTCGACTGACTGATGTAGAGCTCTAGTCGATTTCTTGAATGATTGTTTCTAGATGTAGGTCCACCTCCAAACCAACTAAGTCTGAGATAAGTGTGATGAACCATCAATGATTGATGTTCCAACATGTCCCCATCAGTACACGTCCTCGAAGATTCAGGAGGTGAAGTGACATCATCATGACACCCCCTATAATTGCATCTTCTTGAAGCCCAAGCATCATATGGATCTTGATAAATCTAGCTAAGGGTTTGGTGAAGATATCAACAACTTGATCATCTGTTCTGCAATATTCAAGAGAGCCAACATTGTCATGAACCAACTATATCAAATAGTGATCATGGAGCTCAACATGATTCATCTTATTATGGGAAACAATATGGTCAGCAACCTGTATAACACTTTTATTATCATAGTAGATTTTAGTTGAGGTATGAACAAGAAAGACAAGTTTTCCCAGAAGTTGGTGGATCCATATTATTTCAATACCTTCTTGAATGACAACAAAATATTATGCTTCTATAGTCGAAAAATAAACTACCTTATGTTTCTTTCATGACCAAACCAACGGTCCAATCATAAAGAGAAACACACAACCATAAGTGTACTTCCAATCATCATTGTTTCTAGCCCAATCGAAGTTAGTGAAGCCATCAACCGAATATGAACTTCGACAATACTTAATACCAAATTGAGTAGTACCCTTGAGATAGTAGAAAATTCATTTGACTTATTTCCAGTGACATTATGTAGGGTCCTGCATAAAATAATAAACCGCACTAACACCAAAGGAAATGTTAGTTCAACTATGTGTAACGTACCTAGCCACCCATAGGCCAGGACTCTATGCCAAAAATTCACTTCAAAATTGATTTCGAATTATAGTAATAATTAATTCAAAATCAATCATGAAAGAATGCAATTAACACACATGAAATAATCAAGATTCATTCTTAACCATCCAAGAAAGGAACAATGTGCCATGCACAACAATAATCCATCAAGTAGGCACATTAAAAAATATAAATCTCAAAGATAATAATAATACACAGTGGAATATAAATATACATAAAACACAAAGAGTGCTTATCTTTAATTAAACCATCACCAAATGGATGCATACCAAGGACATTCCTCCCAACCATAGACATTTTTGTTCCAATTCTTAACAACAGGTCACCCTCGAGCCAGGGCTATGAATCCACAAGGATGGGCTCTAGGACAAATCTAAAACACACGGAAGTTGGCTAATTAGCTCTCGGGTTTTCCAAACCACACAAAAATCCTAATTTCCATCTCTCTTTCCCCTTTAGCCTGCACAACCCAAATAAATGAACCCCTTTCTCTGCCATGCAGTCCCTCAGGTTGCTCCATTTTCTCCAGATCTCCAGTGCTATTGGTAAGGAATTATCCATGTAAAAAACTCCAAGGATTCTTAGTTGTGACAGTTCTTTCAGAAATACCATCAATCTCATTCCCATAGGAATCCATTCCAACCTGGAATGATCTGTAATTCCTCACATCCATCTTGTAATTTCCCTCCTCCAACCATTTGTTTCCATGATCCAACCAAGAGAACATGAATTAGAAAGAGTGAATGAGGAAGAATCCCAAGGAGTGTAAGAGTAAAATGGAGAATAAAAAAGAACAACCCCAAAATAACCCACAACCAGGGTTTATATAATTACAAGAACGAAGAACCGCATGGCCTCCCAAAGAATCTCATGTAACCATTTTTCTCAATTAAAACCAAAATGGGTAAATAAAATATAATAAACATACTTAGCCCCTTTAGCCCCCTCGCTCGTGGAATCATAGCCCCCTATCTCTTTTTCTTGTCCATCTTGTAGCCAACAATGTGTGTCTATATATATATATATATATATATATATATATATTACATTTCTATGTACTCCAACCCCTTTCCAACTTTATCGACTCACTAGCCTAAGTCACAATTACATAATACATTCTAGTTTATAGGGATCAAACCTAGGGTGCTACATCCCCCTCCCCTTATTTTGGCATTGTCATTAGTGCACAACACCATACCGATATTCTTACAATTCTGGGCACTCTAGCCTTTAATCTACACAAGAAATCTAGTCAATTTATTATATACATAGGCACTTTAGCCTAAAATAAAACGTGCATACATAGGCATGCCGACCCAAAGCATGCATAATGATCTTCATAATTTATATTTCCGACAATAGTTCAAACCTGCAAGATTTCCTTCCCTATCATCCTACACAACCCAAATAAATGAACCCCTTTCTCTGCCATGCAGTCCCTCAGGATGTTCCACTTCTCTCTAGGGCTCCAGTGCACTCAGCCAAGAAATTTCAGAGTTGCAGCTCCAAGGACTCCAGCTACAACAAGTCCATTGGAATTTCTTCATTCTATGACTTCATCATTGAGCTCAATTTTATTCTAGTGATATTTTTCCTGATCTTACATCTTCCATATCCAACATATTATCTATATTACAAACATACAGTCATCATGAGCTATCATTATAACAATTTTCAATCATAAATGTCAAATTTGTTTTATACAGGAAAACAAAATTTTCCAGGCATGAGCTTCCTGCTCATAATTTGTTTTTCTCTTGTAGGTACAGACACCACCCAATACCATTATTATAACAATTTTATGAACCTTCAATCAGACAAACCAATTGTTAGCATATCATAACAATTTTTTAATTTCTCAAATATGCTTGTATACAAGAGATAAAATTTCCCAGGCATGAGGATTTTTCTCATAATTCTTGGCTCTTATAGAAACAAGAAATGGTATTGTGTATGGGATTACATACCTTCCATACCCAAGAACATTCTCCTTATATTTTCCTCAAACATTCATTCAACCACACAAATTGTTAACATAACATAACAATTTGTAACTATTAATTTATGAAATCTATTTTTTACAGGAAAATAAAATTCCCAAGCATGAATTTTTTTCTCATAATATTTTCCTCTTCTACTCTAGATATCAGTATTCCATATGGATTATTTCCTTGCCATATATAGGACCATTGTACCTGCAATTTCCTCAATTTACATGTAGCCAAACAAAATTTTCAGTAATTTTTAAATTCCAATTTCCAAAACTGTTTTATAGAGAAAAACAAAGTTTCCAAACATGAGATTTTGCTCATAATGTTTGGCTCTTCCAACAATAGAGAATAATATTCCTTATGGGATTACATTATTTCCATATCCAATACCACTCCACCGATAATTTTCCTCAATCTTCACTCAACCAAACAAGTTGTTAGTATCATGCATATGTATATTTTCATGGAAACAATTTCAAAAATTCACAAAATGATCTCATAATTGTTTACAACAACAATTCAGTCACTTCCATTAATCCAAATATTAATTGGAATGAGCCCATCATCCTCTACACATGTATTATCATCCAATATTTTATTTCTTCTATCCAAAAATATTTGTATTACTCTATCCCCTTAACAAAGCTTTTCTGTAATTTATCATCATGTAGCTACTTTAACCTGCAACTTTTGTGTTGCAATATCTAACAACTCTTGAAGTGTTTTGAACTTCACGAATTAGAAATACTCACATCATTTCATTTGTTAGCATGATTTTTTCTATGCAATATAATATATACATGAATTTACCAAAATGCATTCAATAATTACTTTAATACCACTTGTAACATTTTCAACAACTCCAAAAACTGATGTCAGAATTGTAACAACAACAATTCAATCACCTTCAGCTAGTATTCATATTAAATATAGTATAGTAATCCATGATTATGTGTTTTCATCACCACATGATTTTCATAATGTAACAAATAATTACTAATAAAATAACAAAATCAAGGTGTCAAT
>JZKD02S1979045.1:0-10522 GCA_000966675.3 Picea glauca
AGTTAAATCTACTAGAAGGTTATTTCTCTATTCACAATTTTTTCGACAGGGAAAAAATCACCTTCGCACTCTTTAAGTATCTCCCCCATGTCAAACATTGGTGGGAAACTTACTGGGATAAAATTTCCATAGAGGAGGTTGGAATATATGGGGCTGGCCCCACTTGGGATTTTTTTGTGGATGCAGTCAAGGAACAATATTACCCTGTTGGTAACTATGTTGACCAATGCATGAGATGGACCACACTGTGGCAAGAGAGGGGCCAAATAGTGTCAGAGTTCACAAACAATTTTCATACCTTGCACACCAATATGGGTATCAAATACTCTGAGTGACATCTAGTTTTGAAATATCGTGGGGGATCTGCATAGGTACATCCAAACCGAAATGGATTTCATGGACATCTCATCACTCAGAGTTTCCTATTGATATGCTGTCAAAATCGAGTAGACATTTAAGCACTAGAACAAACTAGAGTTCGAGTCTACAAATATGCAACAAGCAAAGTATGATAAACACAAACCTAAAAAACAACCTCTTTAAAACTTGTCCAAGCCATAGGAAAAGAAGGGTAAAGGAAAGACGAAGAAGGACACTAGAAAGTGGTGCGATTTCCACAAAATCCCCCAGCACAACACTGATTAATGTCTCTCAAAACAATCATTGGTGGCCGAGATAAAAGAAAACGAGTTGAACCCTGATTAGGAATCTGATTCAGAAAATAATGGAAGAAGACAAATAATTGACGTAGACCCCACTGTTGTTGTTGTGACCGCAACAATTCAACCAAAAGAACCAACATATCCTAAATAGGGGGGTGCCTTTTTCATTCACAGATGTGGGTGAAGGGGACCCAACTGCATTTTATTGTTGATATCAAAAGCCAAAAGAACCTCATCTTAGCAAAGGTCCTCAAGCAATTTGGATTGTCGACAACACCACACCTACAAACATACAACATTGGGTGTCTTCTCTAGGGACAAGATCTTCGTGTCATCTAGCAGTTTTGATTGTCATATGACATCCAACCCTTCAAGGATGAGGTATTATGTGATGTTTCCCCACTGGATGTCTGTGATTTTCTTTTAGGCCAGCCATATATGTGGAAGCACCACGCTATTTATGAGTCTCAACCCTGCAGTATCATTGTTACTCTAGGGGTCATTTCTACAGGATACCAGAGGTAGTTCCGACTACTATCCCACCAAAACAGTGTCACAAGGTAATATCTCATACTACAAAATTCAACCTCTTCACAATCTATTCAAACGATTAACATAAGGTGATCCAGGTGGATATTGGTGGCCACCCACTTGTTCAAAATCCCAACTAACTCATCGTGACAGTTTTCAGTTCAACACATTTCTCTGTAATGGGGAAATTTCTTTGTAATTGTGGGTTCTACACTTCCGGGGCTGTCTTGAAGCCCTGCACAACATCCAGGTAGATAATGGTGGCCGCCCACCTATTCCAACTGGCTTATTTTGGAAGTTTTCATTTCAATACATCTTTTTGTACTTCCAGGGATGTTTTGGAGCCCTAAACAATGTTTTCTTGGATTTCCATAGTCAAACTAAATATATAGTTAGATTTTGATGGCATAATGCGTAATTCTCAAAAATACCTTCCCAATGGGCTATCAAACGCCTAAAATGGAGATCGTATGCAAAGCTTACGACCCCATGAAGTTGATGTACTAACTTACCACAATGGGGCCCACATGAGTTTTGGCGCTTCATCTCCTATGGTTAGGTTTTTGGATGTCTAGGGTTTTTGCATTCATGTTTATTATAGAAATTCCTTCAGAGCCTCATTATAATCATCTTCTTGTGAATGAGTGTATCCATCACATCTCTTCTCAGAGATAAGCTGCCACCATTCTAGCGAGTCTTTCACTCTTTATTTTTAGAGTCTCTCTATATTTATTTCATTAATAGAATTCAAGTATTATTGTAGTTATTTGTTTCTGGCAATATTTATGTGTGTTTCATTGTGATATCTCTACTTTCATTTCGTTCTGAAAATAATCTGGATCAGTGGTATCAGAGCAGGTTTCTCTTGATCATTTTTTTAGTGCATGTCCCCAACAAGGTCTGAGTATAGAAAGTTGGTTCTCAAGCTTGTATCTCTTGAGGAAAATCACTCTTGCACACCTAAGAAACCCTCCATGGCAGAAGAAAATAAAAATGGTGGAGAAAAATATTCTATTAACCTGTTGCTTGAGAAATCTCTCACGCGAAAGAGGGACGAAATGATGGATATTTTTTCCCACATCCTTCAACACCTATTGATAGCAACATGCACATATTCATCAAGCGACCACTTTGGAGGAACCTCTCCCTTCAAGGTACAAGTTAATTTTGATATTCCCGTATTTGAAGGTCAGATAGATGCAGATGCCTTAGAAAAATGGTTAAATATGATAGAAGGTTATTTCTCTATTCACAATTTTTCCGACAGGGAAAAGATCACTTTCTCACTCCTCAAGGCTCTCTCCCATGTCAAAAATTAGTGGGAAAATTACTGTGAGAAAAGTTTCATAGAGGAATATGGAATATATGGGGTCGATCCCACTTGGGATTTTTCTGTGGATGCGATCAAGGAACAATATTACCCTATTGATAACTATGAATACCAATACATGAGATGGACAACACTGTGGCAATAGAAGAGACAAACAATGTCAGAGTTCAAAATTATTGTCCATACCTTGTGTACCAAGTTGGGTTCAAAGACTCCAAGCACAATCTAGTTCTGAAATATTGTGGGGCTTTGCATGAGTACATCCAAACCGAAATGGATTTCCTAAACATATCATCATTTGGAGTTGCCTATCGATATGTTGTCAAAATCAAGTAGGAATTTAGGCACCATAACAAATGGGAGTTCGGGTCTGCAAATATACAACACACAAAGCATGATAAAGAAGGCCCTAATCAATAGCCTCCTAACAAACAATCCAAGACACAAGAAAACAATGGTAAAAGAAAGACAAAGAATGACACTGGGAAGTGGTACGACTTCCAAAAAATCCCCTGGCTCAACATCGATGAATGTCGCTCGAAACAGTCATTGGTGGTTGAGGTCAAAGACAAGGAGTTGAACCCTGATTCAAAATATGATTCAAAAAATAATGAAAAAGATAGATCTGTTGATACTAAGAGGGGGGTTGAATNAGTTAAATCTACTAGAAGGTTATTTCTCTATTCACAATTTTTTCGACAGGGAAAAAATCACCTTCGCACTCTTTAAGTATCTCCCCCATGTCAAACATTGGTGGGAAACTTACTGGGATAAAATTTCCATAGAGGAGGTTGGAATATATGGGGCTGGCCCCACTTGGGATTTTTTTGTGGATGCAGTCAAGGAACAATATTACCCTGTTGGTAACTATGTTGACCAATGCATGAGATGGACCACACTGTGGCAAGAGAGGGGCCAAATAGTGTCAGAGTTCACAAACAATTTTCATACCTTGCACACCAATATGGGTATCAAATACTCTGAGTGACATCTAGTTTTGAAATATCGTGGGGGATCTGCATAGGTACATCCAAACCGAAATGGATTTCATGGACATCTCATCACTCAGAGTTTCCTATTGATATGCTGTCAAAATCGAGTAGACATTTAAGCACTAGAACAAACTAGAGTTCGAGTCTACAAATATGCAACAAGCAAAGTATGATAAACACAAACCTAAAAAACAACCTCTTTAAAACTTGTCCAAGCCATAGGAAAAGAAGGGTAAAGGAAAGACGAAGAAGGACACTAGAAAGTGGTGCGATTTCCACAAAATCCCCCAGCACAACACTGATTAATGTCTCTCAAAACAATCATTGGTGGCCGAGATAAAAGAAAACGAGTTGAACCCTGATTAGGAATCTGATTCAGAAAATAATGGAAGAAGACAAATAATTGACGTAGACCCCACTGTTGTTGTTGTGACCGCAACAATTCAACCAAAAGAACCAACATATCCTAAATAGGGGGGTGCCTTTTTCATTCACAGATGTGGGTGAAGGGGACCCAACTGCATTTTATTGTTGATATCAAAAGCCAAAAGAACCTCATCTTAGCAAAGGTCCTCAAGCAATTTGGATTGTCGACAACACCACACCTACAAACATACAACATTGGGTGTCTTCTCTAGGGACAAGATCTTCGTGTCATCTAGCAGTTTTGATTGTCATATGACATCCAACCCTTCAAGGATGAGGTATTATGTGATGTTTCCCCACTGGATGTCTGTGATGTTCTTTTAGGCCAGCCATATATGTGGAAGCGCCACGCTATTTATGAGTCTCAACCTTGTAGTATCATTGTTACTCTAGGGGTCATTTCTACAGGATACCAGAGGTAGTTCCGACTACTATCCCACCAAAACAGTGTCACAAGGTAATCTCTCATACTACAAAATTCAACCTCTTCACAATCTATTCAAACGGTTAACATAAGGTGATCCAGGTGGATATTGGTGGCCACCCACTTGTTCCAAATCCCAACTAACTCATCGTGACAGTTTTCAGTTCAACACATTTCTCTGTAATGGGGAAATTTCTTTGTAATTGTGGGTTCTACACTTCCGGGGATGTCTTGAAGCCCTACACAACATCCAGGTAGATAATGGTGGCCGCCCACCTATTCCAACTGGCTTATTTTGGAAGTTTTCATTTCAGTACATCTTTTTGTACTTCCAGGGATGTTTTGGAGCCCTAAACAATGTTTTCTTGGATTTCCATAGTCAAACTAAATATATAGTTAGAGTTTGATGGCATAATGCGTAATTCTCAAAAATACCTTCCCAATGGGCTATCAAACGCCTAAAATGGAGATCGTATGCAAATCTTACGACCCCATGAAGTTGATGTACTAACTTACCACAATGGGGCCCACATGAGTTTTGGCGGTTCATCTCCTATGGTTAGGTTTTTGGATGTCTAGGGTTTTTGCATTCATGTTTATTATAGAAATTCCTTCAGAGCCTCATTATAATCATCTTCTTGTGAATGAGTGTATCCATCACATCTCTTCTCAGAGATAAGCTGCCACCATTCTAGCGAGTCTTTCACTCTTTATTTTTAGAGTCTCTCTATATTTATTTCATTAATAGAATTCAAGTATTATTGTAGTTATTTGTTTCTGGCAATATTTATGTGTGTTTCATTGTGATATCTCTACTTTCATTTCGTTCTGAAAATAATCTGGATCAGTGGTATCAGAGCAGGTTTCTCTTGATCATTTTTTTAGTGCATGTCCCCAACAAGGTCTGAGTATAGAAAGTTGGTTCTCAAGCTTGTATCTCTTGAGGAAAATCACTCTTGCACACCTAAGAAACCCTCCATGGCAGAAGAAAATAAAAATGGTGGAGAAAAATATTCTATTAACCTGTTGCTTGAGAAATCTCTCACGCGAAAGAGGGACGAAATGATGGATATTTTTTCCCACATCCTTCAACACCTATTGATAGCAACATGCACATATTCATCAAGCGACCACTTTGGAGGAACCTCTCCCTTCAAGGTACAAGTTAATTTTGATATTCCCGTATTTGAAGGTCAGATAGATGCAGATGCCTTAGAAAAATGGTTAAATATGATAGAAGGTTATTTCTCTATTCACAATTTTTCCGACAGGGAAAAGATCACTTTCTCACTCCTCAAGGCTCTCTCCCATGTCAAAAATTAGTGGGAAAATTACTGTGAGAAAAGTTTCATAGAGGAATATGGAATATATGGGGTCGATCCCACTTGGGATTTTTCTGTGGATGCGATCAAGGAACAATATTACCCTATTGATAACTATGAATACCAATACATGAGATGGACAACACTGTGGCAATAGAAGAGACAAACAATGTCAGAGTTCAAAATTATTGTCCATACCTTGTGTACCAAGTTGGGTTCAAAGACTCCAAGCACAATCTAGTTCTGAAATATTGTGGGGCTTTGCATGAGTACATCCAAACCGAAATGGATTTCCTAAACATATCATCATTTGGAGTTGCCTATCGATATGTTGTCAAAATCAAGTAGGAATTTAGGCACCATAACAAATGGGAGTTCGGGTCTGCAAATATACAACACACAAAGCATGATAAAGAAGGCCCTAATCAATAGCCTCCTAACAAACAATCCAAGACACAAGAAAACAATGGTAAAAGAAAGACAAAGAATGACACTGGGAAGTGGTACGACTTCCAAAAAATCCCCTGGCTCAACATCGATGAATGTCGCTCGAAACAGTCATTGGTGGTTGAGGTCAAAGACAAGGAGTTGAACCCTGATTCAAAATATGATTCAAAAAATAATGAAAAAGATAGATCTGTTGATACTAAGAGGGGGGTTGAATNCAATTCACTTTGTCATATTCAAAAATTCATTTCTCCTCAACCATGAGGATCCACGTGACGTGCCACATACCACCAGAAACAACATGATGTATACTATCCATCCATGGGTGTTTTATATGCATGTTGATTTTCCTTCATGTCCAAATACCTTCATCAATATTGTGATCCAAAACCCATGACTAGGGTTGACATCAATGACAAAAACCAATATTCCAACAATCTCCCCCTTTGTCATTGATGACAACACTCATGCTCCCCCTTTCATCATGATCCCAATTTCTCTCCCCCTTTGAAATCAATGGCAAAGGGTAGGTCTTCTCCCCCCGAGTTTAATGGAAAAAGATAACTCTCTTCTTTGGGGTTGCTCCCCCTGAACATGTGGCACTCAATAATACTTCATTCTTATTTTTGTTCTTTGGGAATTTTTCTTCTTTGGAATCCTTTTCTGTGGCTTCTATATTCTCTATGTTCTTCATGTATATGATGTATATGTTGTTTGGTCTTCTTGTTGCAGTTGCAACTAATCTTCCTTTTCATTCATCTTCAAATTTTCAAATTCTGCTCTATGTCGTTGAAGCTTGACCTGCTTAACTTNAATTCACTTTGTCATCTTCAAAAATTCATTTCTCCTCAACCATGAGGATCCACGTGACGTGCCACATACCACCAGAAACAACATGATGTATATTATCCATCCATGGGTGTTTTATATTCATGTCGATTGTCCTTCATGTCCAAATACCTTCATCAATCTTGTGATCCAAAACCCATGACTAGGGTTGACATCAATGACAACAACCAATATTCCAACAATCTCCCCCTTTGTCATTGATGACAACACTCATGCTCCCCCTTTCATCATGATCCCAATTTCTCTTCCCCTTTGAAATCAATGGCAAAGGGTAGGGCTTCTCCCCCTGAGTTTAATGGAAAAAGATAACTCTCTTCTTTGGGGTTGCTCCCCTTGAACATGTGGCACTCAATAATACTTCATTCTTATTTTTGGTCTTTGGGAATTTTTCTTCCTTGGAATCCTTTTCTGTGGCTTCTATCTTCTATATGTTCTTCATGTCTATGATGTATATGTTGTTTGGTCTTCTTGTTGCAGTTGCAACTAATCTTCCTTTTCATTCATCTTCAAATTTTCAAATTCTGCTCTATGTCGTTGAAGCTTGACCTGCTTAACTTTTGGATCACCTTCGTAGATGCTCTTGAGTTTGTCCCATACATCCTTAGCAGTGCTATAGCCCATCACTTTTCTAGCAATGGTTGGTGCCAATGTTGTTAGAATAACATGTCTGGCTTTTGAATTACAACTCATAAGCTTCTTCTCATTTGGATCGGTTGGAGCATTATTGGGGATTACATAGCCATTTACAACTGAGTACCAAATGTCTACTCCCAAAGTCGTTAGNAACTCTCCATCCTTGCCCCTTCCTTCCACCCAATAATATATGAGAGATAATAAAACTTTACATTAAATCATCACCATTAACCAATCATCACATAGAACCTGATAATGCTTCCTGAAACTTCTTCAATTTCTGCAATTCTTCAATTCTTGGAGTAATATGATCCTATAGATAACATTACTTAATGTATTCTCTGAAACTCCTCCAAGTTTCACTCGAACTCTCCTAAAAAATAAGTTATAGAAAGAATGGTAGACTTTATTTAATTTTGGTCTATTCAGGAGAGTGAACTTGCACAGAATTCCCCGCGCTCAATATTTAACATCCGATTCTAAAACTTGCACACAAGAAACTAAATTCCATACAATTTCCAATGAAATTTGTCCCATGTCATTTGTATTCTCTATGAATAAGTTATGACTGTTTACCCGGAACACCTATTTATTGACTAGCTTCAAGACTGGTCACAAACCCTATCTTCCACAAAGTGTATCTCCATACTTATAGCAAATCAAGAGCTGAAATTTTTACCACAGGTACCTTGATATGTCTTCTCAATACCATAGCAATTTCACCATCTGAATCATTCTAGAAAAAATTTTATATCAACAATGGTAAGATGACCTGAAAATAACACACCTTAGAACAGATCACCAAAAGACTTCAACCTCCCTTGAAATCCGACCTTCTTTACTTCTGATTTCCTTTGAAATTCAACTTGTGTTTCAAATGAATGTATAATGATATTTATTTATACCATTTATGTCACTTCCTTTTAACATTAGGACCGACCTGACACTTTCTTATTTTGTAATTCTTTTCTTTAATTATCTTCANCTTCCACCCAATAATATATGAGAGATAATAAAACTTTACATTAAATCATCACCATCAACCAATCATCACATAGAACCTGATAATGCTTCCTGAAACTTCTTCAATTTATGCAATTATTCAATTCTTGGAGTACTATGATCCTATAGATAACATTACTCAATGTATTCTCTGAAACTCCTCCAAGTTTCACTCGAACTCTCCTAAAAAAGAAGTTATAGAAAGAATGGTAGACTTTATTTAATTTTGGTCTATTCAGGAGAGTGAACTTGCACATAATTCCCCGCGCTCAATATTTAACATCCGATTCTGAAACTTGCACACAAGAAACTAAAGTCCATACAATTTCCAATGAAATTTGTCCCATGTCATTTGGATTCTCTATGAATAAGTTATGACTGTTTACCCGGAACACCTATTTATTGACTAGCTTCAAGACTGGTCACAAACCCTATCTTCCACAAAGTGTATCTCCATACTTATAGAAAATCAAGAGCTGAACTTTTTACCACAGGTACCTTGATATGTCTTCTCAATACCATAGCAATTTCACCATCTGAATCATTCTAGAAAAAAATTTATATCAACAATGGTAAGATGACCTGAAAATAACACACCTTAGAACAGATCACCAAAAGACTTCAACCTCCCTTGAAATACGACCTTCTTTACTTCTGATTTCCTCTGAAATTCAACTTGTGTTTCAAATGAATGTATAATGATATTTATTTATACCATTTATGTCACTTCCTTTTAACATTAGGGCCGACCTGACACTTTCTTATTTTGTAATTCTTTTATTTAATTATNCCATGACTAGGGTTGACATTAATGACAACAACAAATATTCTAACAATCTCCCCCTTTGTCATTGATGGAAACACTCATGCTCCCCATATCATCATGATCCCAATTATCTCCCCCTTTGACATCAATGGAAAAGGGTAGGGCTTCGCCCCCTGAGTTTAATGGCAAAAGGTAACTCTCTTCTTTGGGACTGCTCCCCCTGAACATGTGGCACTCAATAATACTTCATCCTTATTTTTTATCTTTGGCACTTTTTCTTCCTTGGAATCCTTTTCTATGGCTTCTATCTTCTCTCTCTTCTTCATGTCTAGGATGTATATGTTGTTCGGTCTTCTTGTTGCAGTTGTAACTAATCTTCCTTTTCATTCATCTTCAAATTTTCAAATTCTGCTTTATGTCGTTGAAGCTTGACTTGCTTAACTTTTGGATCACCTTCGTAGATGCTCTTGAGTTTGTCCCATAAATCCTTAGTAGTGATACAACCCATCACTTTGATAGCAATGGTTGGTTCCAATGCTGCTAGAATAACATGTATGGATTTTGAATTACAACTCATAAGCTTCTTCTCATTTGGATCAGTTGGAGCATTATTTGGGATAACATAGCCATTTACAACTGAGTACCAAATGTCTACTCTAAAGATATTAGGTAATTTTTCACTCTATCACTCTAGTATGCATAATTTCTTCCATCAAATTTTTGAATCCCATTAGAAATGTGCTCATGGCCATCCATCTTTGCTCAGGATTTTCCTTCTAGTGGTTAAACTGGTCTGAAGGCAACCTGCTCTGATACCAATTGTTGATACTGAGAGGGGGGGTAAATCAGTATCAAGTACAATTTAAAACCTTTTTCAACTTATACTTAAACCATTAAATTATATCCAATGAGAAATGAACAATAGTATAAGGGTTACACCAATACACCACAATAAACTGTCCACAATATATGAGAAATAATCAATAGTTATTGTTCGAGGGAAGTAATGACTTCCAAAGGTAGCTACAGCTTCCAAATGTAAAGGGAGGGATAAACCTCCAAGAGGAATATACAATCCTCCAATATCAAGAGATATTTGAAATCTCCATCCTTGCCCCTTCCTTCCACACAAGAATAT
>JZKD02S1979045.1:10532-22947 GCA_000966675.3 Picea glauca
AAAGAAGTTATAGAAAGAATGGTAGACTTTATTCAATTCTGGTCTATTCAGGAGAGTGAACTTGCACATAATGCCCCACGCTCAATATTTAACATCCGATTCTGAAACTCACACACAAGAAACTTAAGTCTGTACTATTTCCAATGAAATTCGTCCCACATCATTTGGATTCTCTATGAATAAGTTATGACTTTTTTACCCGGAACACATGTTTATTGACTAGCTTCATGACTAGTCACAAACCCTATATTCCACAGAGTTTATCTCCATAATTATAGCGAATCAAGAGCTGAAATTTTTACCATAGGTACCTTGATATGTCTTATCAATACCATATCAATTTCACCATATGAATCATTCTATAAAAAAAATTATAGCAAAAATGGTAAGATGACCTGAAAATAACATAACTTAGAACACATCACCAAAAGACTTCATCCTCCCTTGAAATCCGACCTTCTTTACTTTTGATTTCCTCTGAAATTAGAATTTTGTTTCAAATGAATGTATAATGATATTTATTTATACCATTTATGTCAATTCCTTTTAACATTAGGGTCGACCTGACACTTTCTTATTTTGTAATTCTTTTCTTTAATTATCTTCAGGGCCTACGTGTACTTCCTTCTTCAATTCACTTTGTCATCTTTAAAAATTCATTTCTCCTCAACCATGAGGATCCATGTGATGTGCCAAATACCACCGGAAAAAACATGATGTATACTATCCATCCATGGGTGTTATATATGCATGTGCATTGTCCTTCATGTCCAAATACCTTCATCAATCTTGCGGTCCAAAACCCATGACTAGGGTTGACATCAATGCCAACAACCAATATTCCAACAAGATCATCAATGCATACCCCACTACTATTGTCGCGAATGCAACAATTCAACCAGAAGAACCAATAGATACTGAAGAGAGGGATCACCTCTTCCATTTATAGATGTGGGTGAAGGGGACCCCGTTGCATTTCATTGTTGATAGCGGTAGCCAAAATAACCTCATCTTAGTTGAGGTCGTCAAACAGTTGGGGTTGTTGACAACACCACACCCAAAACCATACAACATCGGGTGGCTTCACCAGGGATGAGATCTTAGTGTTATCCAGTAGTGTCACATGTCCTATGGAATCTATCCCTTCAAGGATGAAGTAGTGTGTGATGTTTCCCCTCTTGATGTCTGTGATGTTGCTTTGGGCCAACCATATATGTGGAAACATCATGTTGTTTATGAGTCTCGACCCTGTAGTGTCATTATTACTCTGGGGGTCAACTCTATAGGATACCATAGGTAGTTTTGACTACTATTACACCAAAAAAGTGCCGCAAGGTAATCTCTCATACTTCAAAATTCAGCCTCTTCACAGTTTGTTCAAAGGATGCACAAAAAGCCACTACAACCACTGCAGTGTCAACACCTTCTATCTAGCAGAAGAAGATTGCAAAAGAGAAATAAGATATTGTTTCTTCACCTACGATGGTGCCTACACAATTCCCCATCAAGCCCAAAGACAACAAGTTGGTGGAACAGATTCAACCCTGCCAACAACAGATTCATGACAACCTTCCACAGACCAAGCAACACAACTTCTCCAAAAAGGAATGCAACTCACCAATATTATGATTCAAAAAACACTTTCCCCTCTTCCACAAGCACTCAACGCAATGGATACCATTGCTTCCTAAAGGGGGACGACTGATCCAGGTGGATATTGGTGGCCACCCACCTATTCCAAATCCCAACTGGATCATCTTGACAGTTTTTAATTCAACATGTTTTTTTGTAATGGGGAAAATTCTTTGTAATTTTGGGTTCTACACTTTTAGGGTTGTCCTGAATCACTACACAACATCTAGGTGGATAATGGTGGTCACCCACCTATTCCAACTAGCTTGTTTTGGAAGTTTTCATGTCAATTCATATTTTTGTACTTCCAATGCCGTTTTGGGGACCTAAGTAGTGTTTTATTGGGTTTCCATATTAAAACTATATAATAAGTCATATTTTTATGGCATAATGCGTATTTATCGAAAATATATTTCCAACAACCTATCACACACCTAAAATGGAGATCGTATGCAAAAGTTACAACCCCTGGAAGTTGATGTACTAACTTACCCCAACGAGGCCCACATGAATTTTGGCGCTTCAACTCCTAGGGTTAGGTTTTTGGATGTCTAGGGTTTTGATATTAATTTTTATTACAAGAACGCCTTCAAAGCCTCATTGCACTCATCTTCTTGTGAATGAGCGTAGCCGTCACATCTCTTCTCAGAGATAAGCTACTACCATTCTAGCGAGTCTTTCACTTTGTATTTTTACAGTCTCTCTACATTTCTTTCATTAATAGAATTCATGTATTACTATAGTTCTCTGTTTATGGAAATATTTCGGTGTGTTTCATTGTAATATCTTTGTTTTCATTTCATTTTGAAAATAATCCATATTAGGACATTGCAACCACTGCAGCCTTGGCCCAAGACCTTTCTATTTAACATAAGAATATTGTATATGAGATTGTTTCTTCACCTACAAGGGTGCCTACAAACTACCCAGTCAAGCCAAGATACAATAGGTTGGTTGAATAGATTCAAACCCGCCAGTATCAGGTTTGTGATAGCTTTCAACAAGCTAAGAATCACAACTTCTCCAACAAGGCAAGCAACTCACCAAGGTTCAGATTCAACAAGCGCTTTCCCCTCTCCCCCGTGAACTCAACGCAATGGAGACCACTGATTCCTAAGGATGGAGGATTGATCCAGGTGGATATCGATGGTCAACAACCTATTCCAACTGGCTCAAAACAGTTTATTGGAAACTTACTATTTTTAGCAGTTTTTGGTTCCTAAATTCTCCGGACCATTTTGAGGGACTAAATAATTTTTCGTGATCGAGAACCTCAATGAAAGCTAAAGAATTTGATTGAGCTCCCAAAATTAAGCTACTCATTGATACCTTTTCAACGAGCTATCGTGCGCCCCAAACGAAGATCTTATGCCAAAGTTATGCCCCTGGGAAGTTGATACACCAAACTACCCAAAACTTAATCCACAAAACTGTTGGATTTTCATATTTCAGGGTTAGGGTTTTGGATTTTATTTATGTTAAAAAGGCCTTTTGAGCCTCATTGTAACAATCATATTTTTTCGAATGAGTGTGTCCATCACATCTCTTCTCAGAGATAAGTTTCCACCATTCTAGTGAGTCTTTCACTCTGTAATTTTATAGTTCTGTACATTTCACTCATTAATAGAAATTGTGTATTACTGTATCGCTGTGTTTATGGTTATATCTCTGATATATCTCTGTTATATTATTGGATATCTAATATATCTCTGTACATTTCTTTATTATATCTCCTCTCTCATTTCTTGCGAAAAATAATCTGTATCAACATTGGCACCCTATTAGATTGTGACACGTGGGATATGATTGGGCATTGACTTGCTACTTGCTAGGTATTGACTAGATGCTTACTAGGTGCTTACTGGGTGATGACTGGATGATGATTGGGCTACCAAAATTTCAATTATTTCATGAATTATCTAAGGGGTCATGCTCAAGTTTCCATAGTCTATCCTTAACTCACATTAGGTGTATGACATACTTTTTATTATATACCATAAAATCCCCTAAACTCCCATGCATGTGGGATAAACCTTTTATGAACAAAAAGTAGAAATTCTTGTGAAGGAGGACGAAAATTAGATCAAGGGCTAAGATTAAACCGTGGGTTAAATGAACAATTATTGAACGACGAACTTATGGAAGCCATAACTTGAGATCCAAGAGTCGGATTTGGAAAAACTATACCTTGTTGGAAAGGTAATTCAATGAGGAAGATGATGCAAGAAGTTTCAAGAGCTAAAACTTTTCATGATGCTCTCATAAATTGAAATAAAAATCATCTTTATTTCTATGGTTTGATGATATATTTGCTTAGAACCTCAACTTCCCGAGGTCATATCTTGAGATCCAAAACTCCAAATTGCACTCAGGAGGACTCGTTGGAAAGATGAGATGATGAAGATTAAATATAGAATGCTTTCCATGGCTGAAAGGGAAAATATATTACTCATAAAACTAAAACACAATCTGATTTTGTTAAAGGCAGTCAAATTGAAAATAAATTTTATAAAATAAAATTTATTAAAGGAATATGTGGGCCCTATTTAGAGGCACGAATTTCAATGACATAATGTCATTAATGAGAATTAAATAAAGTAAAATTAAAAGTGGTTTACTCCAAATGGAATGGTGGAAAGTTCTAGAAAGGAAAACCCTAACTACTTCAAGAACATTTAGAATAGATTTTAAAAGGGAAAGAGAAGGCATCATCAGGAGGTTGGCAGTCATAATTTTCTATAGTGGTGAAGAGTCTACAAGATGAAAACTTATATATCTCCAAGATTCGATGGGCTGGCTTGCTAAAACTTGTCTCTCTACATCTTGTTTTATGTTTCCTTCCATCAAGTCTTCCATGAATGTATTGAGAACAAGAAGATTTGGGTCTGACCAGTTCTTTCTTTGAAATCTTCAATCATCTTGTAACATTTCAGGTCCAAAGGAGCACAGTATTTGCTTGTAAAAATCAAATTCAATTCATTTCATTTCATGCAATTGTCAATGAGACATTGTTGAAGCTGTTTCAGTTCTTTTGTTTCAAACATTATTGAACTTCTCATATTGCGATATTTTTATAAATTTCTCCTACAAAGAACTACTTGGGGCACTACATTAGTGATTTACCAGACTCTGAGATGAAAGCATGTGATTTCAAATGTATTTCCTATCAAAATATTTTTTGGGTTGTAATTAAGTTATCATTTAAAGTTTTTTGAAGACCTTTCATTTCTTCATCTTGCAAAAGTAATAGCAGATTCCAAGTTCAATTTATCTTACAATAAAGAAAGAATGTATGTTGAATGAAGACTCCAAAACCTTGTAGAAACAAATCTTTGTTGACACACTTTATCTTAACTTTTCTTTAAATGATCTAATGCATATTTGTATAACTATATATAAGGGTTGTACATATGTATATATAAGATTTCTTGGAACATCTATCGAGGTTTTCTCTTTAGCATTCACTGTTTACATTCATTGCAAAACCATGCAAAGAATGTTCCAATCTTTCAACCAAAGAGGAGTACCACCTCTATAAAAAATCAGGGGGATTCATATCCTCATGAGGTTGACCTTAAGACCATAAAATAGTCTTTTAGATCAAATTTGTTTGCAAACATACTAGGGACAGTTTATTTTCAAGATATCCGAGGATTTATTTAAGATCTGATTGAAGAACTACAATCTCCATGTTTCAAAGTTTCAAAAAGAAGGTTCAAGAAGATTGTTTCTTGTTCTAGATGCATGTGATTTATAAAAAAATTGTCCAGAGATATTTGAAAGACCTAAAAAATAACCAAGAACCATCAAATATTCAGGAGGATGAACTCCCTAATGATTCCATTGAAAAAAAACTCTAAAAGGCCCTGGTAATTCCATTGGAAAGATTAAAAAATATCAAGAAAATTTTCATGGTGGCTCCACCAAATAATTTCTTTCATGTTGTGAGGATACTTTTCCTTCTCCACCAAACTCATCAATGGATTTTAAAGACACAACGAAGGGAAGAGATACCCAAATAAGGAGACGACTACATAGGAGCCCTTTAAATCTGTGAGAAGTGGATTTTCAAATGCCAAACATTTCTATTGAAAAAATTTCCACATTCTTTGGGAATATTTCGAAGGATAAAAAGAAACACTTGTTTAGATTCAAAATCACTTGTGATGTTTTCAATATCACTGAAGACAATATTACATGTCGATTATTTTTACAAACCCTATGTGGGGATTCTCTTGAATGGTACTATTCATTGCTTCCTAAGACAATTACTAGTTGGGATGTGTTGGAAACCTCATTTTCTGAAAATTTCATCCCAAGAATGCACTCATATGCTCTTTCTAATTTTTTCAATGTTGCTTCCCACCCACCCTCTCCCATATGGACACAAGAACATGAAGTGAATGATTTAAAAAAAAATCTAATCAAAGATTGAATATTTTTTATGAATCAAGTCATCCTACTGAAAATGAAAATCAAAATTCTAACTTGCAAGAAAAAAAAATTAGCCTCTCATATACTCCATATGAGGATTCTTCTTGCAACAAGTTTGAAATCGAAATTGAGGAGCCTCCACCAAATGCACAAAAATATTTTGTCTAACATACTCATATGGAATATGTTGTAACTGATGATGAAAAGTCACAAGGGCATTGGAAACAAGAGAAATTGGTGGAAGAAACTAATCTTGAGAACAACAATGGGAAAGATTATCATTACATAAAATATGAATTATTTTAATACATAGTTGATGAATCAAGAATCTTGGATGTGGTCAATGATAATGAAAATGATGAAAGTGTTTCCAAATTGGAAACTCTTCATTTAACCCAAGACAGTAGAATTATTGAGCAACCAAGAATTGATTATATTGAAACATGGTTTCAAAGCATTGTTGGCCAAGAAATTCCATCAGATTCTCAACACATCTGTTTCGGTTTTTCTCCATCACACTTTGTACAATATTTTGGATTCTCAACAAGCCACAAGGGGTCATTGTCCCACATTTGGAGCTAGATGTTGATCAAAAACTTTGATCACCTAGATTTCCTACTCTTGGAATAACAAAAAAAATTCAATATTAGAAGAAATATTTTTTTAAATATTATCAATTCATTGTGTATCCCTTAGTCTCAACTTTGTCATGCATTTTTCAGATTCAAAATCTGAGTTTGTATGCTCAAGATATCCAAGTTTTTGTTCAATTTTCTAGAGAGCACTTTTTCATGTGCAACACAACAAATTTTATTTGAAATAAGATTTTCTAAAATTATTCCCATTCTCAGAACCACGCTGAGTAATGCGTCCCATTTTCTTAGTTCTTCGTTTCATTCACTTTATTGGTTCCACTCTTCCATACTTAGCCTCACTTCTGAATTTCTTGTTTCCATATCCCCATTCCATACTTAGTCTCGCTTTTGAATTTCTTTTTTCCATATCCCCATATTTCTTGTTTATATCACTCACCTCCAATTTCCTTTGTCTCATTTACTTCTTATGGTTTTTACCTACACTCCTTTCTTACCCCCTTTACCTCCACAAAGCTTACCCCCGCTCTGCATTCCCCTATCTCCTCTCCACTAATCCCTCTCCCCACTCACCCACACTTAACCATTTTTTCATCCTCCTCTCCTCTCGATGTGGACCTATGGACCTACTCTCCTCACCTCCCTTACTCCACATCCCCTCTCCTCTCTTCCCTCACTCCCTCTCCCATACTTAACCATTTCTTCATCCCCCTCACTCCTACATGTTGATCTGTGAACCTACCTTCCCACCTCCCCCTCACCATGCATGTTCTCACTCCAATTCACACACCCTCTTCTCCCTCACCTCCCTCATGACCTTCCTCCCCTCTCTCATTCGATCTCCTTTACTTAACCATTTTTTTATAAGTTTTATGACTCCACTTATATGATGACACATGGAATCCTCCACTTATATAATGACACATGACAACCAAATACATTATGACATGTGGCACCCTATCAAATTGTGAAACATGGGATATGATTGGGCATTGACTTGTTGCTTGTTGGGTGCTAACTAGATGCTTATTGAGCGCTTACTGAGCGATGAATGGATGATGATTGGGCTATCAAAATTTTAATTATTTCATGAATTATATAAGAGGTCATGCTCAAGTTTCCATAGTCTCTCCTTAACTCACATTAAGTGTATGACATACTTTTTATTATATACCATAAAAATAAAAAATTCCATGCATGCGGGATAAATTTTATGAAAAAAAAAAACGAAATTCTTATGAAGGAGAGCACAAATTAGATCAAGGGCTAAGATTAACCCGTGGGTTAAATGAACGAATACTGAGTGATGAAATTATGGAAGCCATAAATTGAGATCCAGGAGTCATATTTGGGAAAACTATACCTTGTTGGTAATATAATTTGACAAGGAAAATGATGAAATATGTTTCAAGAGCTGAAATTGGACATGATGCTCTCAGAAATTGAAAGAGCAATCAACTTTATTTCTATGGCTTGATGATAGATCTGCTTGGAACCTCAACTTCCCAAGGTTGTATCTTGAGATCCAAAACTCCAAATTGCGCTCAAGAGGACTCGTTAGAAATATGAGATGATGAAGATGACATATAAAATGTTTTCTATGGATGAAAGGACAAATATATTACTCAGAAAATTAAAATACAATCCGCTTTTGTTAAAGGCGGTCAAATTGAAAATGTGAAAATAAAGTTTATTAAATCAACTTTATTAAAGGAATACGTGGGACCTATTTGGAGACACAAATTTTAATGGAATAATGTCATTAATGGGAATTCAATAAAGTAAAATTAAAAGTGGTTTAGTCCAAAATGAACGGTGAAAAGTTCTAGAAAGGAAAACCCTAACTACTTCAAGAACATTGGAAGCATATTTTAAAAGGGAAAGAGAAGGTATCATCAGGAGGTTGGAAGTCAAAAGTTTCTACAGTGGCGAAGAGTCTGGAAGAAACAAAGTTCTATCTCTCCAATATTCGGTGGACTGTCCTGCTAAAACTTGTCTCTCTACATATTCTTCTTTTCAATTTATTTCCATCAAATCTTCCATGAATGTATTGAGAACATGAAGATTTGGGTATGAGAAATTCTTTTCTTGAAATCTTCAGTCATCTTGTAACATTTCAGGTCCAAAGGAGCACAATCATTTCTTGTAAAAATAAAATGCAATTCATTTCATTTCATGTAATTTTCAGTGAGACATTGTTAAAGTTGTTTCAGTTCTTTTGTTTTGGGCATTATTGAACTTGTCATAATTGGATATTTTTTATAAATTTCTCGTGAAAGGAACTACTTGGGGCACTACATTAGTGATTTTCCAAACTTTGAGTTGAAAGCATGTGATTGAAAATGTAGTTCCTATCAAAATCATTTTTGGGTTGTAATGAAGTTATCATTTAAAGTTCTTTGAAGACCTTTCATTTCTTCATCTTGCAAAAGTAATAGCAGATTTCAAGTTCAGTTTGTCTTAAAAGAAAGAAAGAATGTTTGTTGAATGAAGACTCCAAAACCTTGTAGAAACAAAACTTTGTTGACACACTTTATCTTATTTTTTCCTTAAATGATCTGATGTGTATTTGTATAACTGTATATAAGGGTTGTACATATGTATATATAAAATTTCTTCGAAGTTTCTTTGGGGTTTTATATTTAGCATTAATCTTTACATTCATTGCAAAACCATACAAAGAATATTCCAATCTTTCATCCAAAGAGGAGTACCACCTCTATAAAAACTAGGAGGGATTCATATCCTCATGAGGTTGACCTTAAGATTGTAAAACAATCTTTTAGATCAACATTAATGCATCGACCAATCATTGTCATCCATACATATTGAATCATTGTATTCAACATTGTGATTGGATTCCTCAACATCTACTTGCCTACGTCTTCTTTCCAAAACTCATTCATATATCTAATAGTAGAGGAATCCAATAACAAATAAAAAGCTTAGGAATTTTTCCATGTGGTTCTAACTTGTACGCGGGGATATTTTACTCACGTGGATGATCAACATTTTGATCCTTAACAATGCCAACCCAAATACAATGTATTTTCATTTTGAGATGATTATTTAATCCTTTCAACCAACACTACTATGTTAGTACCACCTCCATTTCGACTCATATTATTCACATCTACAATTTTTCTTTTCTATTCGAGCTTGAGGTTGTCGAAGGTGGTCGAGGAATTTTTTTCTCTTGATGCTAACCCACTTGGTTGATGTGGAACCTCTACTTCAATCATAACTCTACAATAGAGTTATCACAAGCTCCTTATTAACTCATCCTACATGTCTACCCCCTTATTCACTTCAACATTGAACCCATTCTTTGTTTTGGCGGTTTGCAAGGTCAAATGTTGCAACATCACCACAATGAAATCAAATAAAAGTTCTAACATGTGTCCTTAGAAGATGTCGCTAAGCCATGTCAAATTATTTTTTAAAATAAATCACTAAGTACTAGACCCTTAGATTTGAGTTCAATTCAACTAGGTTTTATAAATATTTTGGGTCCAAGATCCAAGAAAATTCAAGGATCTTTCTTTTCATGCTATAAAACTATTCTTATGGACCCAACACACATTTCAACTATATCATATAATATTTGGGTTCTAGGAAGGTGGGACATTAAAGGGTATACCATGAGGTTCACATCTTAATATTTTCTCGAATACCTAGGATCTCACCATGGTGCCATAGGACACAACCATGTCATCCATGATGACATAAGTAATGACAATAGGTAGTGTTTTGGCCATTAGGATCTTGACAAGTGTGCATTATTATTTCAACATAACATGACCCATCATTACACATGTAGGGATTTGAGAGTGCCACATGGCACTGACACACTGGGTACTTGAATGTCTAAAACTAGCTAAGTACTAAAGGACAAACTTGAAATATTATTATGTGTGTTTTATAAGACTTTCAATTCCATAAACTTGGACATATACTATACATTTTGTTCCTCTATCTTGTAAAATTTCTAGGACTCTAAACGGGCTCAACCTCCTTGTTAATACAACTTTTTAGCCCATTTAGGTCCAATAATCCAAATAAATTCAACTCCTTGAGGACCAAAAATTATGAAACATATTGCAATTAGGGGTTGGGTCCTTGAAACTATTTATATAATTGAAGAATCATAAGGGGTGAGATCTACTCAGTTCTATAGACCCAAAAATATAATAAATCTTACAACTTGCTCTGAATCTATCCCCAACATGGCTCACTTTTCTAAGGAATATTTCCCTTCTCTAATGTTGTTATTTTACCACATTAAATCCCCTGAAACTCTTTAGTGTTCCCTTATCCTATTAGGGGTTATGCTAGTTATCAATATTAGGTTGTATGTAGAGAATGGGATATCTACACAAATGGATGATTGGCCTTGATAAAAATTGACAAAAACAAAATTCTAAGGAAAACTATGTGGGGAAATTGTTATAGCCCTAAAATTCCATACTCATGCATACATGCCATTGGCCCTCTTACTTGAATAATTTTCCAAATCATTGTTGAGAAGATCTACTTAAAAAACCAATTTTTAGAGCATGTATGTGCCTTGCACGACTACAACCCTCATATATATGTTTGGTGCATGCTAGACAACCCGCATACATACGCTTGTTGCACAATACATAGCTCGCGTATACCTCCAAAAGTTGCAAAAATTAAAAATTCGTAAGGAATTTGGTGGAATTCACGGGCTATTGGAGGTTTCCCAACCATTTCACCTATTGAAGCCCGTCCCCCAATCGAATAATCATTATTTTGTCATATAAAAGGAGGTGTTGGGGTCTCATTTCAAAACTAAGCATAATAACAGTGAAACTCTACCCAATAACACTTCCCTTCCTTGCCTAAGCATTTGCTACCTTTTGTGAGTTACTTCCTCAACACTCCCTTTTTAGCCTCTTTTCTTCCATCCAATCCATTCCCTTTCCTTGAGGTGATAAGAAGATTGTGAGAAGAGGATTATTGAAGGTGCACTTGGAGCATTGTAAAGAGGAGCCCGGACCAGGTTCGGGGAACGGTGGCCGACATGGATTGTAAGTTTCAGTCTTTGTTTGATGATAAAATAATCTCTTTTCCCTGTCTCAAACGATGATGTTTTTTATTTTCTTTGATTTATACATAGCATTTGATATCTAACTCTAATTTATGAATAGAAATAGCATGCTTGTAGTCCTTTTTTGCCTATTTTTGGATGCAGTTCAACCTTGGGAGGATACTTGCAATCTTTGGAACTACAGATCTTGAAGAGATCATCACTAGACATGGGATAAAAGGTACAATTACCGATATTCTCTTCTATTGCTTTCTTTTCATTTATTTTGGTATGTTTTATGTAGAGTAGAAATAGATTGACTTTTAGACGACCATTCGCTCTGTCCATATCTTAAACCCTGGTATAGTTATAGGGGGATTTTACTGCTAGAAGAACTAACGACCATACTGGGGATATCTATAGGGTTTTTAAGGGGGTTTTGGGTTGATTGATTGGTTTTGTTTTCTTTTCAAGTTTTAGTCAAGTTTACTGTGTCTTTTTAGGCTTTCTGGTCACCTGTAAGTTGCATACCAGCCTTCCCTGCCCTGCAAGTCTACCTTGTATTTTTATTTTTGAAAAGTGTCAGAGGTGTACGTGGCCTATTTTGGGTCTGCCCACACACATACGTGCTCTGCATAGTAGACATCTCACATACATACGTAGGTTGCTGATGCAACAACCCGTGTCTTTGTTTCATGAAAGT
>JZKD02S1979045.1:29262-41166 GCA_000966675.3 Picea glauca
ACTTTTTTGAATCAGTCAAATTCTCTATCTGGGGGCATATATTGGGTATAAGTTATGATTTACTTACTTCCTTAGTCTTCTTGTGTTTTCCCTAAAAGGTTTAGAGCAATTTGTCAAGTTTTATATCACCCTTTTGATTTCTTTATTGAATCCCTGCGATCCATAGTGAGCTTAGGGTATTTATTAGTCTTTTTTTTTCAGTTTTCTCTTTGTTCCTGTTTCTTGCTGTGAAAAAAACAAAAAAAGTTTTTACTTCAGTTTTTTCTTGTTAAAGCAATTCAAAAAATAAAAAGATTTTTATTTTCTTGCATCTAGTTTGGTAAAGTAGTCAAGGTTGTTATTTGCAAAAGGAAAAAGAGTCTCCATTTCCAATTTCTTTTTTATTTCCTGAAATATAAGTAGTTTGTAGTCAAACGAAAGCAAGTTTTAGGATTTCTTCATTTACAAGATCTTGAAATATGAATTAGAAAAGTTGAATTTACAAAGAGTTGTTTACAAGCATTGCTTTAATTTTGAAGTATTTTTTTCTTTCAAGTGCTTTAAAGTTCTCTTCCTTATTCGTCTCTCCATAACACCATCAGTTTCAATACCGTACCTTTTGAGTAAATCAAGCCTTAAAAATAACACCTAATCTAAAATACATTAGACTTTTTCATTTGTAGGGTTCATAGACTAGTTTAGGGTTTTAGGGCCTTGAAATAGGTGTGAAGAGGAAACTCTTCAAGGCCACTTTAAAACAAACATTGGATTATGAGTTAGGGAGTGCTTTAAGTCTAGTGTTGTAAGATTTATCTGAGACCCCCCTCTAACACAGGGGATAAAAACGAGGTCACGTGAGGAAAGGAAGAGGAGATAACCCCTCCAAAGATGGACTGAATGTAGTGGGGATTGTATATTGAGGGCCTTTATCGGGAACAATACCGATCAAATTTGCCTATAGATATTCGTAGACCTAGAATTTGTTTGAAATCCTTAGTTGTCTTCCTAACCATTTGATTTTGATACTCTTGAAGGGCTTCAAACTTGTTATCCTTCTCATTACGATCTGCCTGACTGTCGACTGTACCCGCTTGGTAACTGACTGTGAGTTGAAAAGTTAGTTGCCCATATTTTATGGACTTACATAGGTGACTGCGGGGATATACCATGGTACCTAGGGTGGACATCGCATCACACTTTGTAGAGTATACTCGGAGGGTGATTCCATGTTTGAGTTTCACTTACATCGTTTATTTTCTCTAGTGTCGATTGGCGTAACCATCATTCCCAATAGTTAGTCTATTGCTTGATTTATCTTTAGGAAACTTTTTTAGTGTGAGATTTGTGTTCTACGCTAGTCAAGCCTTACTGTGTCATTTGATCATTTTACAAAGTGGAAGTTCAACAGCTCCACCAGTCGGCAAGGCTTCAGGGCCTATCGTTGATTACTTTGGAGCCACCTCTGCCACCGTTAAGGAAAAGACTTGATCAATAAGGGTCGTTCGAAGCAACCGAGCCACAGGAAACTGTGCCCAATCCTACTCTGCGAGGATATTTTCTAGCTCCGAATGAATCCAACCAATCCTTCAATTACCGACTTGTCGACACCAATCTTGATTCAGATTTTCCCTCCCATGGTGACATCTTATGAGGTCCAGCTAGTTCTACGAGCGACAATGGAAGTGAATGTTGCTACTTCTTTCGGGAGCTCTCCTCTCCCACCTTCACCAGTCATGACTACATTTATCTTGACTCCCTCAACTCCAGGCAGTGGTTTGATACCTTTATTGGTTTTGACCACTGTTCCATTTACTCAGAGTGCGAAGGGCCCTCCCTTATCATATGAGATGCCCAACTTTGATACAAACTTGGTTATTAATTATTCTACCTTACAGACCATGGGTATGGGGGCAGGGAGCTCAAATTCTCCCCTGCAAGGGTCAACTACGGTAACTACTTTCCCTTTTAATGCTATCCCTTACGGTGGGTGCCATATACCTCCTCCATCCCCTTCACTCGACAGTGATTTTCAGCAGCCAATCGATCTAAATGCTAATTATATCTTGTTTGGTGGAGGTTGTTTAAGAAATTCATCTTATGCAACACCTATGTGATCTATGTCTTTCTCTTTGTTTGGTGTGTTTGGGAATCACACTTTTTATTCGACCGCTTTCTCGACTGGGGGAAATCCCAGCTTTGGTCAACATAACCCGGTACAAGGTACTATTCCTTCATGGGGGGCAATGACTGGAGTTTACTCCACACAGGGTCTTTGGAATCCTTGGCAGGGATCAGTTCCCTTTCAAGGGATGTCGGTCAGGGATAACCCCTTCCATACTCAATGGAACCCCGAGAAAGGCTCTGTACCCATGCATGTCGGATCGACTGCGGGCATCCCCTTCCAAGTTCCTTGGAACACCATGCAAGGATAAATCCCCGCACATAATATTTCGTCCAATTTTGAGAGTCAACCAATGACACCCCAATAGACACAACTTCCCTATGCTGGTCAAGGCCATGGTTTCTACCAAAACCTCGACCAATGGTCCAACTTTTCCTAGCAACCTGGTGCCAGTCAAAATCCAGGGCCCTCTTTTCCTGTAAATAGTTCACAACTGAAACTACCATTTATGGAAACCCTACATCTTCCAGACTTGTTGAGATTACTGAATGAAAAAAATTGTCACAATCCGCATTGCCCCCCCATGTCGACTAAGTTTCCTTCAGATGTTTAGAAATTTGAGGGCAAGCCTAGCGAAGATACAGGTGATCATGTGACTAGCTTTCATTTGTGTTTCTCGCCAAACTCACTGAAAGGTGACTCTATCCAGTTGTGCCTTTTTCAACGCTCTCTTATAGGGGGTGTTGCAAAGTGGTATATTGAGCTCGATGGATTGAGGTACTCTTACTTTAATGAATTGGTGATGGTCTTCTTGAACAATTTCCAGTTACCTGTGAGATACGATGTCGACACCGAATTGATGGCCAACTTTGAGAAAACCAAGGCCGACCACATCTCTGATCATATATGAGAATGGTGGCATAGAAAGAGCTTAATTAAGATCAAGGTCCCTCCTTTTTTGCTTGAGTGGTTCTTGAAGTATTTTGTACCATGTGTATCCAAGGACGTAGTGACTTCCAGAGTGTTTTTAGAAGAGGAGGCGATTATGAGAGCCCAACAACTTGAACTGATCTACTCTTAGTCTGACATGCTCTACGAGATCTTTCCATATGCATCGCGGTCTACTCTCGATAAGGCCAAGAAAAATTCTGGACCCCACTCCTGTTGATGATTACAACTGTGTGAGACATCCTCCAAGACATAGACTAAGTAAGTTGATCTGAGAGAAATCCCATTTGTTGGGTGTGCCCATTAGTTGGGTGTGTGGTTCCTCTCTGAGACGAAGAATGAACATTGTGTGGCATTGTGTGGGGTGAGGAATCCCATGAGTAGGGTGTGCCCATGAGTTGGGTGCGTGGTTCCTCTCCGAGAAAAGAATGGAATGTTGTGTACCCCTGTGAGGGGTGAAGGATCCCATGTGATGGGTTTATTTTTCTCCTCTGTGCAAAGAGTTCAGATGATACTCCAAATGATTCTCCTATGTAACACAATGAGAAAGAAGATCTTCTGAGTTGGACACGCCTGTGGCTCGGCACAGGTGAATGTGTGGAAAATCCCATGAGTTGGGTGCATCATTCTGAGACCAATATGAAATGATGTATTAGCCTCCTCTGTGTAGAGAGTTGAGATGATGTGATACTCCAGATGATTCTCCTATGTAATGCAGTGAGAAAGAAGATTTGTTGATTTGGACGTGCCTATGGTTGAGCATAGGTGAACGTGATCCTAGTGTCGGAGCACTAGTGAGTGTGGTTCTNAAGAGTCTCCATTTCCAATTTCTTTTTTATTTCCTGAAATATAAGTAGTTTGTAGTCAAACGAAAGCAAGTTTTAGGATTTCTTCATTTACAAGATCTTGAAATATGAATTAGAAAAGTTGAATTTACAAAGAGTTGTTTACAAGCATTGCTTTAATTTTGAAGTATTTTTTTCTTTCAAGTGCTTTAAAGTTCTCTTCCTTATTCGTCTCTCCATAACACCATCAGTTTCAATACCGTACCTTTTGAGTAAATCAAGCCTTAAAAATAACACCTAATCTAAAATACATTAGACTTTTTCATTTGTAGGGTTCATAGACTAGTTTAGGGTTTTAGGGCCTTGAAATAGGTGTGAAGAGGAAACTCTTCAAGGCCACTTTAAAACAAACATTGGATTATGAGTTAGGGAGTGCTTTAAGTCTAGTGTTGTAAGATTTATCTGAGACCCCCCTCTAACACAGGGGATAAAAACGAGGTCACGTGAGGAAAGGAAGAGGAGATAACCCCTCCAAAGATGGACTGAATGTAGTGGGGATTGTATATTGAGGGCCTTTATCGGGAACAATACCGATCAAATTTGCCTATAGATATTCATAGACCTAGAATTTGTTCGAAATCCTTAGTTTTCTTCCTAACCATTTGATTTTGATACTCTTGAAGGGCTTCAAACTTGTTATCCTTCTCATTACGATCTGCCTGACTGTCGACTGTACCTGCTTGGTAACTGACTGTGAGTTGAAAAGTTAGTTGCCCATATTTTATGGACTTACATAGGTGACTGCGGGGATATACCATGGTACCTAGGGTGGACATCGCATCGCACTTTGTAGAGTATACCCGGAGGGTGATTCCATGTTTGAGTTTCACTTACATCGTTTATTTTCTCTAGTGTCGATTGGCGTAACCATCATTCCCAATAGTTAGTCTATTGCTTGATTTATCTTTAGGAAAAAAATTTAGTGTGAGATTTGTGTTCTACGCTAGTCAAGCCTTACTGTGTCATTTGATCATTTTACAAAGTGGAAGTTCAACAGCTCCACCAGTCGGCAAGGCTTCAGGGCCTATCATTGATTACTTTGGAGCCGCCTCCGCCACCATTAAGGAAAAGACTTGATCAATAAGGGTCGTTCGAAGCGATCGAGCCACAGGAAACTGTGCCCAATCCTACTCTGCGAGGATATTTTCTAGCTCCGAATGAATCCAACCAATCCTTCAATTACCGACTTGTCGACACCGATCTTGATTCAGATTTTCCCTCCCATGGTGACATCTTATGAGGTCCAGCTAGTTCTACGAGCGACAATGGAAGTGAATGTTGCTACTTCTTTCGGGAGCTCTCCTCTCACACCTTCACCAGTCATGACTACATTTATCTTGACTCCCTCAACTCCAGGAAGTGGTTTGATACCTTTATTGGTTTTGACCACTGTTCCATTTACTCAGAGTGCGAAGGGCCCTCCCTTATCATATGAGATGCCCAACTTTGATACAAACTTGCTTATTAATTATTCTACCTTACAAACCATGGGTATGGGGGCATGGAGCTCAAATTCTCCCCTGCAAGGGTCAACTACGGTAACTACTTTCCCTTTTAATGCTATCCCTTATGGTGGGTGCCATATACCTCCTCCATCCCCTTCGCTCGACAGTGATTTTCAGCAGCCAATCGATCTAAATGCTAATTGTATCTTGTTTGGTGGAGGTTGTTTAAGAAATTTGTCTTATACAACACCTATGTGATCTATGTCTTTCTCTTTGTTTGGTGTGTTTGGGAATCACACTTTTTATTCGACCGCTTTCTCGACTGGGGGGAATCCCAGCTTTGGTCAACATAACCCGGTACAAGGTACTATTCCTTCACGGGGGGAAATGACTGGAGTTTACTCCACACAGGGTCTTTGGAATCCTTGGCAGGGATCAGTTCCCTTTCAGGGGATGTCGGTCAGNGTTTAGAGAGACCTTGATCTGCTTGTTTCTTCATGCGATTCTGTGCCATGACCAAATTATCTTTGAGGGTACAGAGAATAGCCTCTCGAACTATAAGTGTTTAGTCAACCGCCTGGACCTTCAAGACACCAGGTAAGTATGAGAGAATTGAAGGTGGCTTTTGTCCATATACCGCTTCAAAAGGAGTCATGCGTGTATATGTATGGTATGAAGTGTTGTACCACCATTCAACTAGGGGTAACCATTGAGCCCACTGATTTTTATTTTTTGAGGAAAAACACCTCAAATATGTTTCCAAACACTTGTTGATAACTTCTGTTTGACCATCAGTCTGGGGATGATAAGCTGAGATGAGATGCAATTGGGTGCCTTGTAGCTTGAACAGTTCTTGCCAAAAATTGCTTGTGAAAGTTGGGTCACAATCAGAAACAATAGAGTGCGGCATGCCATGAAGCTTGAAGACTTGATCCATGAAAATTTGAGCCACCATGGATGTTGTAAATGGGTGTTGAAGAGCGTAGAAATGAGCATACTTGGAAAGGTGATCAACAACCACCATGATGACTGATTTATTTCCCGATTTGGGTAAGACAGTAATAAAATCCATAGAGATATCCTTCCAAATAGCAGGTGGAATATGGAGTGATTGTAGTGTGCCCCAAGATTTGACTGTTTCTCCCTTGTTGCATTGACACACATCACATTCAATGACAAAATTATGAATCTCCTGTTTCATACCATCCCAGAAAAAGGAACGTTTGACCCTGTCATAGATTTTGGTGAACCCTGAGTGCCCCGATATGGGTGTAGCATGAAGCTTAGAAAGTACCATGGATTTAATATTTCATTGTTTATTTAAATACAAACGACCTTTGTATCGAAGCTCATCATGGAGCCAAGAGTACCCTGGGGAAGCTGGAGCATTGGAATGAAATTGTTGGATCAGATGCGAACTTTTGGGATCTTGTAGCCATTCCTGGCGAATGACTTGGAGCCAATCTGGTACAATGAAGGAAAGAGAAAAAAGGGATCATTCATCTTCATATTTTCGGGAAAGTGCATCCGCAACCACATTGTATTTTCATTTCTTGTAAATGATCTCATAATCATATCCAAAGAGTTTAGCCACCCATTTTTATTTCTTCAGGGAGGAAATGCGTTGTTCCAGAAAATACTTGAGGCTTTGATGGTTTGTCTTAATTTGGAAACGTTGCCCCAATAGATAAGGGTGCCACAGATCAATGTCATGCAGAATAGCCAACATTTCCTTTTCATAGATGGATTTTCCCAGATTTCTTTCAGATAGTTTCTTACTGGTAAAGGCCAAAGGTCGACCCTCTTGCATAAGGACAGCACCAATTCCTTTCCCTGAGGCATCACATTCCAACACAAAGGACTTTGTGAAATCGGGAAGGGCTAGGACTGGAGTGGTGCACATGGCCATCTTCAAGGTGTGAAAATCTTGAGTAGCGGATGGAGTCCAAGTGAAAGAGTTATTTTTTAGGAGAGCAGTGAAAGGTGTTGCAATATTTCCATAATTCTTAACAAACTTGCGATAATACCCTGTTAAGCCCAAAAATCCTTGCAAGCTCTTAAGAGTCTTTGGGTGAGGCCAGTCTTGCATAGCTTCAATCTTTTTAGGATCCACCCTGATGCCATCCTTGCCAACCATATGACCTAAGTATTCTACTTCTAAGGTGCCAAAAGCACATTTAGACTGTTTCATGAAAAGTTGATGTTGATAGAGTAGATGGAGAACTCTATCCACATGAGAAAAATGGTTTGTCTAGGTTTTTCTATAGATGAGGATATCATCAAAGAAAAATAAGACAAAATGGAGGAGAAAAGGATGGAAGACATGATTCATGAGGCTTTGGAAGGTGGAGGGGGAATTAAACAAGCCAAAGGGGATGATCAAAAACTCATAGTGGCCCTCATGAGTTCTAAAGGCATTCTTGGAAATGTCTGCCTCTTTCATACGTATCTGGTGGTAGCCTGAACGAAGATCAAGTTTAATAAATAATTGGGCACCACTCAATTCATCCAGGAGATCATCAATGACAGAAATGGGAAATTTGTCTTTAATGGTAAGTTTGTTGAGGGCACGGAAGTCAGAACACATTCACCAAGAACCTTCTTTCTTTAGGACCATGACCAAAGGAGAAGAGTAGGGGCATACGTCTCTACCCTGGAAAAAAAATTAACCCACACTTTCTGCCGAGGAAAGTGCTCTGATACCACTTGTAATATACCAGATATAAAAAGTATGCAGAACAGAAATAAAATGCTAGAAATNCTAGAGGAAGATCCTTCTAGAAGCGGAAGCTTCTATTAGGTCTTATTACATTCGACTTATTCTATTTTATTGCAAGGCCTTATTAATATTGACCTTTATTACATCCGAATATATTTTTCTACCTATGTGCAGGTTAGGACCCTAACATGATAATAAGACGTAGTGAGATAGATATGTGGACATCCCTGTAACTGAGCACAGATGGATATGCCCCTAGTGGCTGAGCACTAGTGGGTGTATGAGATCCCTTGCTATATTGTCCAAGAGTCAAACTTACCTGTAACCCTATTTGTGATGTAAAGGGTATAGGTCGACCCCACCATAATGTAAAGGATAATTAATGTAAAACATAATTAATGTAAAACATAATTAATGTAAAATATAATTAATATGTAATTATTAATTATATTTTGAGTTATTGAGGTCGGCCCTATTGTGCAAATAGACACATCATTTGATGTGGCAAGTCTTATATAAATAAAGGTGAATCCCTATTGAGGAAACACACTTAACATTGTGTCATCTCATGATTTCATAAGTTGTGGTATGAAATTATGAGAATTACAACACCCTCTTGTGTGCCTGGTTTTGTAATGGTTTGGGAGGTCTTTCTCTTGAAGAATATAGCAAAGGATTGGTTGGGTTTTCTTCCCTTGTTGATAAGGTTTTTCCATGATAATTCTTGTGTTCTTGTGCATGGTTATTCTTCTTGTGATCTTGGTTTGTTGCAGTAGTTATGGTTCAAGTAAAAGTTAAAAACTTAAAGTAAATCCATGAGCCATAGCTCATTGAAAATTCAACAACGCTGACGAAATTGTGGGCTCAACACAAAGCAATTCCATAGACCCATTGTCGAATCAATTGCAACAATTTTCGATACAATAGACTATGGCCATATAGACTCCAAATTCAGTTGTTCCCCCCACCCAGACGTCAAATGTACATAGTGTACAGTCGAAAAATACCAAGGCCAACCAGCAGACGAAGGGAAAGAATAAACAACAAAATAAGAAGGGTAAAGGGATAAAAAGGCTTCCAATAATGTTAGCATGGGAAAAACTGAGAAGAATAAGTCGAAGTATCCATGTAATCTCTGCATGGAAGACCACCCGACTCATATGTTTCCTTGACTTGCAGAAGCCCATAAGATATTGGCCCAAAAACAACCTATTGTGTTGACGAATCCTTTTCCACAAGGGAAAAACATGGCTCAGGATTCTGCATCCACGAGCGCGGCAAGGGGCATTCAGGGATCCCCCACACCTACCAATATCAACCTGGATGTGAATATTTATATGATGAATGTCAAAGCTCATTTAGCGACCAGGGCTCGAGACTACAGAATTCCAGACTCTGCCGAGAAGGGAAGGGAAGCCACTAACCCATCGAATCCTCTCTAGATTGAGAAGGTGGTGGGAGAAACAATGACTCACATGTTGATACTGAGAGGGGGGTGAATCAGTATCAAGTACAATTTAAAACCTTCTTCAACTTATACTTAACCCATTCAACTATATTCAATGAGCAATGAACAATAGTATAAGAGTTACACCAATACACCATAATACACCATGCACAATATATGAGAAATAATCAATAGTTTATTGCTCAAGGGAAGTAATGACTTCCAAAGGTAGCTACAACTTCCAAATGTAAAGGGAGGGATAAAAATCCAAGAGGAAGATACAATCCTCCAATATCAAGAGATATTTTAACTCTCCATNATTAGGTCTTATTACATTCGACTTATTTTATTTTATTGCAAGGCCTTATTAATATTGACCTTTATTACATCTGAATATATTGTTCTACCTATGTGCGGGTTAGGACCCTAACATGATAATAAGACGTAGTGAGATAGAGATGTGGACATCCCTGCAACTGAGCATAGATGGATATGCCCCTAGTGGCTGAGCACTAGTGGGTGTATGAGATCCCTTGCTATATTGTCCAAGAGTCAAACTTACCTGTAACCCTATTTGTGATGTAAAGGGTATAGGTCGACCCCACCATAATGTAAAGGATAATTAATGTAAAACATAATTAATGTAAAATATAATTAATATGTAATTATTAATTATATTTTGAGTTATTGAGGTCGGCCCTATTGTGCAAATAGACACATCATTTGATGTGTAAGTCTTATATAAATAAAGGTGAATCCCTATTGAGGAAACACACTTAACATTGTGTCATCTCATGATTTCATAAGTTGTGGTCTGAAATTATGAGAATTACAACACCCTCTTGTGTGTCTGGTTTTGTAATGGTTTGGGAGGTCTTTCTCTTGAAGAATATAGCAAAGGATTGGTTGGGTTTTCTTCCCTTGTTGAGAAGGGTTTGCCATGATAATTCTTGTGTTCTTGTGCATGGTTATTCTTCTTGTGATCTTGGTTTGTTGCAGTAGTTATGGTTCAAGTAAAAGTTAAAAATTTAAAGTAAATCCATGAGCCATAGCTCATTGAAAATTCAACAACGCTGACGACATTGTGGGCTCAACACAAAGCAATTCCATAGACCCATTGTCGAATCAATTGCAACAATTGTCGATACAATAGACTATGGCCATATAGACTCCAAATTCAGTTGTTCCCCCCACCCAGACGTCAAATGTACATAGTGTACAGTCGAAAAATACCAAGGCCAACCAGCAGACAAAGGGAAAGAAGAAACAACAAAATAAGAAGGGTAAAGGGATAAAAAGGCTTCCAATAATGTTAGCAGGGGAAAAACTGAGAAGAATAAGTCGAAGTATCCATGTAATCTCTGCATGGAAGACCACCCGACTCATATGTTTCCTTGACTTGCAGAAGCCCATAAGATATTGGCGCAAAAACAACCTATTGTGTTGACAAATCCTTTTCCACAAGGGAAAAACATGGCTCAGGATTCCGCATCCACGAGCGCGGCAAGGGGCATTCAGGGACCCCCCGCACCTACCAATATCAACCTGGATGTGAATATTTATATGATGAATTTCAAAGCTCATTTAGCGACCAGGGCTCAAGACTATAGAATTCCAGACTCTGCCGAGAAGGGAAGGGAAGCCACTAACCCATCGAATCCTCTCTAGATTGAGAAGGTGGTGGGAGAAACAATGACTCACATGTTGATACTGAGAGGGGGTGAATCAGTTTCAAGTACAATTTAAAACCTTCTTCAACTTATACTTAACCCATTCAACTATATTCAATGAGCAATGAACAATAGTATAAGAGTTACACCAATACACCATAATACACCATGCACAANTTCTTGTTGAATCATTTCTACTTTATGATTTTCTTCTTCTTCATTGTCATCTCTTTCTGATCTAAAAATGAAGAAGACTTGAAATACTTGAAAATTATTGCAAGTGAATGTTATGTGTTTAAAGAAAAAGGATCAGTTTGCAACACATAGATTAAAGGATTACTTATATAAAATACTTATAGACAATAGCATAATCAATGAACATAAGCACATAAACACAACAATTTGATAAAGGAGTTCACCCCTCTCTTAGGCTACATCTCCTGGTCCAGCTTCCAATGTATCATTATTATTAATTGCTCAAAGTGCTCAAAAACATGTCTTACAATGCTCAAATTGACAAACTGACTGCTCCAATGGCTTCAGAGCGTCCCAAAACCTCTGTCTGGGCTCTTTCAGCACCTCAATCGGTCGAAAAACGAAGAAGTTAGGCCTGCTGGAAGTCTCCCTCTTCAAGCTTGTTGTCTCTGCATCTACAAAATGCACCCTTGTTGTTTGAACCTGGATCACATGCAAATTTAAGCGTGAAAACCCAGCACCGGGCGCAATCGT
>JZKD02S1979045.1:41176-62942 GCA_000966675.3 Picea glauca
AGTCTCCGCCCAAGGTTGACCTGCATCCAAAACTAGGCAAACAAGGACTAGAAGCATGTTATTTCTATTCACATATCGAATTCCATGTATAAATCAAAGAAAATACAAAACATCATCATTTGGGATAGGGAAAATAGATTCTTGTATTCATCAAACAAAGAATGAAACTTACAATCCATGTCGGCCACCGTTCTGCGAACCTGGTCCGGGATCCTTTTTACAATGCTCCAAGTGCAACTTCAATAAGCCTCTTCTCACAATATTCTTATCACCTCAAGGAAAGGGAATGGATTAGATGGAAGAAAAGAGGCTAAAAAGGGGGTGTTGAGGTAGTAACTCACAAAAGGTAGCAAATGCTTGGGCAAGGAAGGGAAGTGAAATTTGGCAGAGTTTCACTGTTTTTATGCTTATTTTTGAAATGAGACCCCAACACCTCATTTTATATGACAAAAGGATGGTTATTCGGTTGAGGGACATGATACAACAAGTGAATTGGTTGGGAAACCTCCAATAGCCCGTGAATTCCACCAAATTCCTTACAACTTTTTTATTTTTTCAACTTTTGGAGGTATATGTGGGATGTGTATTGTGCAACAAGCATATGTACGCAAGATTTCTAGCATGCAACAAGCGTATGTACGTGGGCTGTAGTGGTGCATGTGCGTGCATGCTTTAAAAATTGTTTTTTTAAGTAGAGCTTCTCATCAATGATTTGGAAAATTATGCAAGTAAGAGGGCCAATGGCATGTATGCATGAGTAGGGAATTTTAGGGCTATAGTATATGCACCCTAATGTATGAGGTTAGAAGAGAAACTAATCGCCGAAATACATTACAACATCTTCACCAATGCACAAAATCGAGTGAGCTCGGGACCAGAGTTCATGAGGTTCCATCTGCAAAAAAACAATTGTCTCTCTAAGGCGGGCATACCCATGCTTGGGATGAACTGAATCATGGTTTCCAATCAAATACACTACAGATCCATGTCATATAAATATATAAAGTGTATCCGTTATCAATTCACAATGGATCTACATCTCAAAATCAATCGAAGATATACAAGTACAGTATGTATCTTCAAGAATCTAGTGACTCCTGCGGCTGGAGATGATAACAAAGGTAGGAGTACAATCGAAGTATAACACTCACTACTTTGAGGTCTTCGAAAATCCACCGGGAAAAGACTAGAGGATCTCGATGATCTGGCAACGAACTTCCTCTATTTCAAATCTGGACTTGACTGGACTCTCAGGATGACTGACTCATGAAAGTCAAGAGACAAACTGTAGAAAGGATGACTCAGGTTGGGTGATACTTCCCTTGGAAAAAAGCACGAAAGATGACCAGACTCATGCAACATGACATTGACATAAGTTTATGATGCAGGAGGAAACACAAAATCTCCATATGTTTGGAAGAGTAACCAAATGGAGGAGGACACAACTCTATGTAGTGAGAACAACTTCCTAAGGTCATACTAGATCTCACTGCTTGATGAACA
Source organism: Picea glauca (assembly GCA_000966675.3). Taxonomy (NCBI): domain Eukaryota; kingdom Viridiplantae; phylum Streptophyta; class Pinopsida; order Pinales; family Pinaceae; genus Picea; species Picea glauca. The sequence continues at coordinate 42,680 of JZKD02S1979045.1, forward strand.
AACGAAAGGATGTGCTTTGTCCAAGGGCGACTATCTTCGCTGTCGAAAAAAGAATGTATATTTCCCGTCCCCTCTTTTTGGAATATTTGATTTTTTTGTCTTTTTCAATTTCTTAAAGAGATTGAAAAAAGAATAAAAGAATGCTACGTTACAAAGGAGGAATGAGTGTCACAACAAGAAAACTGGTTCCAAGTGCATGGAACCCACTAATGCTCAGGGAAAGGAGACATGTGCAGGATAAGGACACTCGGGAAAAATTCCTCCATGGGTCAAGGTGTCAAGTCATAGAGGCAAGAAGTTGCAAGGCTTGTGCATAATGATGTTGATTAATTGGGTTGGTTGTCATTGATGTCAACCCTTGAAGAAAGTTCGGTAGAAAATTTCAGTAGCACAATGGTTTGGGTAATGGACCCAAGTTTGTTTGCTGGATAATGGTATGAGTTTTGATATGTTTGTAGGTACAACTATTCTATATGGATAGTACATGTCATGACATTTCAGGTGATATGTGGAACGTCACATAACTCCTCATGGTTAGAGAGTTATGGCCATGTGAAGTTGGAGAACCCTCATGAGTCATCTAGAAGCCCCGAAAGGTCAAAGTAGTCAAAGTGGTTGCAAAGAAGAAATTATTTAAATAATAAAGTGAGTGATGAGTTTACTATAATTCAAAGTGGATACAAAATAAATTATTTAAATAATAAAGTTAATGGATAAATTACTAAGCGGAAAAGTGGTTAGAAGTGGGTGAGCCCTAAAATAAGGAAAGTGGGTTAAGATGGTTAAAAGGTAACCCCTTGAGGAAGCTAAATGAGACTATAAATAAGAGGCAAGGCTCTCTCATTTTAATCACACTTGAGAATATTGAATATCTACAAGTGACTGAGGTAACTAAAGGATATCTAAGACTAATTTCAGAGGGAAGGTGAAGTAAACAAGGCCGAAATTCAAGGGAGGATAAATTCTTTTGATGATGCTTTCTAAGGTATGTTATTTACAGGTCATCTCAATATTTCCGCAATAATTTTTTTTCTATAATGATTCAGACCATGAAATTGGGAGACCATCGAGGAAACATATCCAAGTAGTTGTGATACAAATTTCAACTTGTGGGTCATTGTATTTTTGAAGTTACACTCTGTGGAAAATAGGGTTTTTGGCTAGTCCTAAAACTAGTCTAAAACAGGTGTTTCGGGTAAAAATGTCATAACTTCTTCATAACATATCCAAATTCAGTAAGATAAAATGTATTGGTTAGAGTACATTCTGTAGTATTCTTTGTATAATTTTTAGATCCATACAACAAATATTTTGTGCGGGGTACACTCTACAAGTTTGTTCTCGAGAATAAGACAAAATTCAATAAGGTATGCCATTTTTGATATAAATCCTTTTCTGAGAGGATCTAAGTAGTGAAACCTGGAGGAATTGCATAAAAGACACTGAAGAAAATTGTGCACTATTTTCAGATCTTTATTCATTACAAGTACATAGTTATGATTATTACAAATTAGGTTTGTTGACTAATCCAAAATTAGTCATGTGAGACTAAAGTAAAGTTTGATGAAAACTAGTCTCTTGTTGTTAAAGTTGAGGAAGGTTTACAAGTATGTGATCATATACACCAGGTCTATTATAGAGTTACAAATCATATTTAGATGATGAAATTGATGAGGGCTTTTGGTTGAGGTACATGTTGGGTACATGGTTGAGACAAGTAGTTAATGAGTTGGCACATACATGAGGTGTATAGTTGTTGATGTTGGTACATCTTGATGAGTCATATTTTATGTGTATTTGATGCATGATTGGTACATATTTGGTGCATGGTTGATGCACTCGTTGATGGTACAGGTTGAGGTACAGGTTGGTNCATCCTCCTCGAAGTATGAAAGCTATGGTTGAGTTGGCACTGCGAACTAGTTAAGGAAGAAGGTTGTAGGTTGGATAGGTTGCAAGCATCCTGGTGCAAATATGAAATTACCAGCATCAACCTCATAGCCATCAGGTACTCCATGAGATTTTTTATCTTGTTTGGAGGTCAGGAAGGGTTTGGCTACTTGATTCCCTTGGAGCTACAAACTGAATTGGGCTCTACGGATTTACACAGGCGCTACGAAATGTGCTATGAAATGTGTTGCAAAAACTCTGTTTTAAGACTGTTGAACTGACATTTTTGACTAGTTGACTTCCAGGAGGATTTTCGGGTGAACCATAATGAATTTTAAAAATCCAAAGGAGGTTATTGTCAATCATAGACCCAAGAACATTAACCTCTTTCATTTTTCACATAGGTGTAACATATTGGGATATTTGAAGGAATCTTTGAGCCCAATGTTTTTAGTTTTCATGATTTCCTGTTTGAGACATGTTTTTGTGACACCTATTGTAGCCAGATGGAGATGAATTTAAAGAAACTGAGAGAATTTTTTCTTTATAACGAGATTATATACAAAACCCATTCTCATATTTTACACAGATGTTATGGTTTGAGAATTACAAGTGGCGTTTTGGAGCCTATTTTTCAGAATTTCGCCTCCTGAAAAGTAGGAAGTCAGTTAAAACATGTCATTTTCTGTTTATAGTTGTTTCTATTTTGGGAAAGGGGTTGGAGATCGAATTGGTGAGCTGGAAAGGACCTATATTACTATATATTTCATATCACAAGAGGGTAGAAAGGTTGGACTCTTGGCTGGAGGAGCCATTTCTATTGTTCCTGGGTGTAAAGACTCTAAATTTCGTTTTGAAGTTCAATGCAGAAGTTATCTCCTTCAGGAGTTTGAGATTCATCATAGTGTTATGTTTGGCTTGTAAATTTCCTATGTTATCTTCATTACCAGTTATTTTTTATGTCCTTCTAGTATTTGGCTAAAAGGAAATGTTTAGAATTCATTCTAGTTTAATGCTCCATTCATACAACAAATGCTTATTGTGTTGTTTGTAAATCACTGGTTCAGAATTCATTCTTGCTTAGTGCTCTGTTCTAGTAKTTTCCTTATATGTATGTTCTTCTAAAGCTACAATAAGAATTCATCCATGGGTAGATTCTCTTACTGTGSTGGACTTCCCCCTCTTTTCAAACTCTCATTTCATAAACTCTCAATTGTTGAACATAGTGCTTACTTTGCCTCAAACCTTCACAAAGAAACCAACTAGCCATTGACTGTTAAGGCATTGAAATTTCAGATTTTGACTCCATTGCCCAATTATATCTTTTCCTTGCTTGTCCTACCAAATGTTATAAAAACAAATTTGTTCTTATTGGAAATCTGACCTTCTGAATGTTATTATTGAATATATTGTGAGTCTTAGAGCCTTTTGGCCCTTGAGAGAGCCCTCTCTGATTGTATAGGTCAGAAATACAATCCAAAGTGGTTGAAATGGTAACCTTAGGGTTTCCTTGATACAGCCCAAGGAAAATACTGAGTGCTAACAAAATGTAATTCTTAAAGACATATAAGTAAAATCATTTTGTGGTTTTCTCCCGCTTTGGGTTTCCACATAAAAACATTGGTGTATTGTGTATGTGTATGATTGCTCATTTGTTCATTGTTTATTTACTATGCAACTATTGTATGATAATTCTACATTGATATAACACTTTCATTTTATGGATTAAATTTCTCTATTACTGATTCACCCCCCCTCTCAGTAATCCAACAAAGGAATGCTTCAAGGGTTCAATTGAGAGAAACATGGAGCCGACATTAGGCCAAAGACAAAAAGATGAGACCCACAATGTGATTAAGAAAGACATAGTGAGACCCCTTCTATGTAATTTTTACGAGCCAAAAGAAGGTAAGATTGGTAGTTTTTTCACGTTTAGAGAGTTTGAAAAAACACAAAAAAGAAGACTCTAGGGAGTACCTTTTTCGGAGATTTTCCAGTCAGTTCAAAAAGGGTTAAAATTTCACCGAAAAGACGTCTATTCAAAGACAAGATCACTCGACAATCTTTTCAATTTTAAGGAGTCTGAAAAGAGCTTAACTATGGACTCATAGCCTTTTTCTGAACTTAGTCTCCTTAGCCCAAAAAAGTATAAAAGTAATTGAGGAGAACTCTCCCATCAAGACAAATCTCTCGAGGCATACCTTTTTCCACTATAATCTACAGGTTGGAAAAATGGTTAAACTCATGCTAGTAGATATTCTTCTAGACCAATTTAACGAGTGTGAAGGAACAAGGTCACTCGATGATCTTTTCAATTTTAGGAATTCTGAAAAGAGCTTAACTATGGATTCCGAGGGGGGTTCCTTTTCTGTAAGTAATCTCCAAGGCTCGAAAAAGGTGATAAACCAAAACCAAGGAGAATGTTCCTTTTTCGAAGATTTAGTCCCTTAGGCCCGAAAAAGGGTTAAACTTATGCCTAAGAATAATCTTCTAGCAAACCAAAGTTCCTAGATCATACCTTTATTTGTAAAATTAGCCATCTAGACCGAAAAAGTGGTAAACTACCGTCAGATAGATGTGCGTTCAAATTTGAGTTTGGCGAGCATGAAGGGAAACAAGATCGCTCAAAAATATTTTCATTTTTAGAGACTTTGAAAAGGGCTTAAATAAGACTCCAGGGGGATGCTTTTCTCAGTTAATCTAGACGAGATCGAAAATAATAAATATAGTCTCGTTGGATGTTGCTTTTGAATTTCAAGGTGAGCTTGAAAGACAACAAAGCATGCTCATTAAGGAGTCCCAAGGGTAAGGCCTAGGATGATGTTGAACAAAAGAATGAGGCTTCATCTCGTAATCATGACAGGACTAACAAGGAATCCCATGCCTATAGTCATTACTGACAGCATGGACGCCAAAAATGCAACAAGGTTCTACCTAGGGAATTCATTAAAGGTACACTCTACCACCTAATTACGACACTTCTAAAGCAACAATGAAGGTTATGTGTCTCACTTTGGCGGGTCAATCCTATGGAAAAGAGAAAAATATAACGAAATGCAGAAAGTGGGAATGAAATCCTAACTTATGTGAAAAAGGTTGGAAAAAATGACTTTTACCAAAGGATACCAAAAAAATGTGACCTATCCCAAAAATTACCAAACCTAAAGAAAAAGAGTACCGGAACGACCAATGGAAAACTCAGAAGTGAAATCGAGTTATCACCAAGCCAGGAAAAAAGACAAAGGGGGCCAAAAAGGGGAAAAAAGGGCCAAAAAATGGACAACTCATTTTTACCATTGCAACTTGAAAATCAACCAAAAGGTGAAAATACCCCTTTGCTAAAAAAATGGGGAGCTTCAGTGGACGAAACGACCTTCTGTTTGGACCAAGTAAGTACAAAACACCTACACTTGCAATTCAATTCCTTCTTTATGATTTAATTTTGTGTTTGGAGGGGGCACACTCTTGTAAAAAGAGTGGCCCTGCATGTACACGGGTTGTCCAAGGCCACCCCGCATATGTACTCGGGAAGAAGACTAAACAACCCATGTACATATGTGACTGTGTACAAAGCATCCCGCGTACACCCTCTAGCACTTTGAAAAAATAAAAAGAAAATGTTGACTCCTCTCTATTTTTCCATGTAACATGATGTATGTTCATTGGAGACAGATATAACATGAGGAGCTTGACATTCTGGTCGAGGAGGACCCTGTAGCCATTGCTACACTGAAACAATGCGGGTTATGAAATTTTTTCCAGTGTCCATTTATGAGGGCACAACTGAGGATGCTCAATGCTCTTGTGGAGTATTGGCATCCTGATGCGGAGGCTTTCATGCTAGAGGGTCAATCATTGACCCCAACCACAGAGGATATTTATTTCTTGACTAGCCTCTCAAGAAGAGGAGAACCAACTAACTTAAGGACTTTTCCTCCAGGGCCTTTCAACATCGAGGACTACATTCAGATGTACTGTGAGGCTGGCACTGAGAAGGTAGGTTCTCAGGCGCCAATCCACAAGATCACCAGCCTATCTCTATGTGTGATCTTACTTTTGATCGGACGGATTCTTAAATCCATAGACCTTCACTGGGCCTCTTGGGCACATATGCATTGTGTCATTTCGTGTTTGGAGGCCACCATTTTTTACTGGAGTATGACCATGATAGTATGCACGAAGAGAAAGATTATAGAGTGTCGATGGTGTACTAACAAGAACTTTGGGTTTGGTACTATCTTGTGCTCCTTCTTCTTTGAGAGGGTGCCTAGTTTGAGTCCCAGAGAGACAGTACAGGGGCATGTAGCCTCCTTCCTAACAATGAGTAGGTGGGCAACATTGCTACCTAGACAGGGTGGAGGAAGGACCATAGAGGCCTTTGAAGACAAAATTTTTGACTGGTGGGCATGCCAAATCTCGGTGATCAAGGATTACCCATATGTAGGGATCAACTTCACTAGAGACCCAAACATGCATGTGCCTCCCGGCAAGGAGGGAGGCCAGATAGGTAGCATATTTTTTAAAGTTTTATTTAATTTTTAATTTTCACATATATCCTTTTTATGTGCGTATAGATTATTGACTCGCGTATATGTTATGTACAGATGTGGGGCCTTTGCGACCAGTAGAATTTGCTAGGACTTAGCGACGTCCTCGACCTGAGACAAGACCAAAAACAACAGGAGGGCCAACAAAATCAAGGGGACCCCTAGCCGGAGAGGCTGACAGAGTCTTGTGACGAGTGGAGCGCAACCTCACTGCGCTCACTCATGTTGCTCCTATGGACGAGATCAAGGATCTTCCCCCGACTATGCAACCACATGTAGTAGGGGTGCCTCAGACTTGGGTCCAGTTGTTCTGGCATTTGGCGAATGTCGTTGTACACTATAGCAGGGCCAATATGCCTCGTCCTTAGATAGAGTTAGATCGTTGATGTTCCTAGAGAAATTTTTGTACCATATGTATTTTTTGAGGGCATAAGCCCAACAATGTAGACTGATCACTTTTGATCCTTTTATGCCTACCTATGTACTCATGAAACTATTTTTTGGACACATACACACACACACACACACACACACACACATATATACATCTTTCTTGTCTTATGGATGACATTTTTACAAATTTATCTACATGTGTATGCATGTGCTTTTCTCTTATATGTGTGCAACATGCCAATCTAATTTGATTGGCTAGAGTATTTGTTAGATGATTAAATCTCCTAGGAACATGGATATACGTAATGTAATCGAAAGATCGTTCTAAGAGACATACCCTAAGGAATCGTCAGTGCAGAGTGGTATCATAAATGCAGTAAACCCCATTTAACTGGGACACAACCAGCTAAGCATTGAGGTAGACCTAGAGGTGACAAATTCCATGTGATAAAGTCACGAAGCAATTCTATCACTACGTTGTACTCAACAACAATGTTTGTAGCGTCGCCTAGAAAAATACCTTCGAAAGATAACAAATGGCCTCCAGGTGAGAGAATCACCCAAGATGTGGAAGCAAGCCTCCAAGTGTGTCGGATAGTGTCTTCCACAAACCCAAAATAAACCTCTGTTTCACTTGACATATGCCACAATGAAAAAAAAGACATAAATAAATACATGTCCACAAAACAAAAAAGACAAAAAATGTATAAGAAGCTATACATATATACAAGAATTCACCCAGATGACCAACCTAAGAGTAGTACTTCTTAAGGTAGAGTCCATTTCTAGGCTCTGCCAAGGAATTTCCCTCAAAATCAACTAGACGGTAAGAGCCCTTCTCCAAGACCTCTTTCGTCTGCAGGGGATCTTTGTATTGATCATAGACCAGGACAAGATCGCCTTTGGATAAAATACGACGATGAATAGACCGATCATATTGACACTTGACTCGTTGCTTATGATCCTCATTGGCTAAGGCTGCATCACAACGCTGCTCATCGAGCTACTCGAGATATAAAAGGCATTCCTCAAGTGGTGAAGTGTCTGAAAATAATTCCACTACCAACTTTAAGGAAGGAATCTAGAATTCAATAGGTAAGACTGCTTCGAGCCCGTATATGATTTGAAAAGGTGAAAAACCAGTGGCAGTCTTCACAGACATTTGGTAGGCCTACAATGTTGAATATAACATCAAATGCCAATTTTAATTGGAAGAATTGATCGTCTACTGAAGAATAATCTTGAGAGACTTATTCACAGCTTCAACCTGACCATTCGCTTGTGGGTAATAAGGTGACGAATGTTCCTGTTTCAACCCAAGATTTGATGTTAATTCAATCATCATGTTTTTTTGGAAGTGACTTCCATGTTCAGTGACAATCTCCTTCGAGATACCGAACCTTGCTATTATCTTATTAAAGATGAAAAGAGGTGCAGTTTCTCCATCATTGCTAAACTTTGTCATAGCTTCAACCCACTTTGTGAAGTATTCTACTGCTACGATGATGTAACGATGCCCCCTAGCTGAGGTTAGGTCGCATGTAGTAAATTCAATCCCCCACTTGGTGAAATGACCAACAATAATTACTAGAAACATAGGTGCAAGATGTGCCTGCATCTTCCGACAGAAGATCTAGCACAGGTGGCACTTATTGATCGCCTCTACAAAATCTTTGATTAATGAGGGCCAGAAGTAACCTGCACGTAGAATATTTTGGGTTGTTTCCAACCCAGAAAAATGACCACCACATGCTCTAGTGTGACAATCATTCAAAACGATCTATGCTTCTCCATGGGTAAGGCACCGCCGAATAATGCAATCTACACATCGACGATACAACGTGTCATTGAGGATAATATAGTTTCACGCCTGATGTCGAATTCGTTGACACTCATCGCAGGAAGCAGAAATGGGGCACTTCAAAGTCTCGAGATACACAAGTATATCTCCATACCAGGGGTTCAAAGATGCAATTAGAAAAATATCTCCAGTAATAGGCGATTCTTTGGGCACAATATCACTAGACTTGACCGGAAGTTTCGAAATGAGTTTGGAAAAGACCAATGACTTTTTAGATTTCTCAGAAACAAAATCCAAGTCAAATTCATGTAAGATGACTATCCATCTACTAATATTTCTTCTAATGACCTGTCATGTTAACACATATTGGAAAGTATTGACAACGATGATGAAAATGGTCTTGCAAATAAAAATGTAGTGACAAAATTGTTGGACAGCATGGACAGCCGCCAAAGCAAGTTTCTCAATGTGAGAATAGTTGATTTCTGGTCCAACCAGGCCTCGGCTAAGGTAATATATAACATTCCCCTTGAGAATATCATCTTCTTGAACCAAGATCACGCCGATGGTTGACTCCACAACAACCAAATACAACAAGAAATCTCTATTATAATCAAGAGGTCAAAGTAGAGGGGTAGACGCCAGGGCACATTTCAATGCTTCAAAGGAACGCTGAGCAGCTTCATCCCAAAAGAATGGGACCCATTTTTTCAAAAGACGCATAAACCCTTTAGTGATCTCAACGTAATCCGCGACAAAACTCTAAAGAAAATTCACTTTCCCTTGTAATCTTTGAAGTTGGGGTATCATGCACAGGGGAGGAAATTGAAATATCGCCTCAACCTTGAGAGGATTGACCATGATCCATGTTGTCAATACAATAAAAACTAAAAGATGACCTGGTGTCATGCAAAAACTGCACTTGTTAGAATTCAAGCGAATCCGATAATAGCGACATCTCTCATAGATTATTCGAATATGGGAGGGATGATCAGATCTCTTGCGAGAACGTGATGCTATATCATCAAGGTATGCCTCGACTATGTGTTTGAGGTCATGAAAAGTGAACGACATGGCCCACTAAAAGATTTCTCCAACATTTTTCATTCCAAAAGGCATCTTACGATACACGAAGGTACCCCAAGGACAAATAAAAGTCATTTTATGTTGGTCCTTGGGTTTGATTTGAATCGGATTGTATCCCAGAAAACCATCCATGAATTAAAATACCTCGCAGCCCACACATTCATTGACAATCTGATCGATAAATGGGGTAGGGAAATTGTCTTTTGGGTAGGCCTTATTCAAATCATGGAAGTCCATACAAATGTGAATCGTGCCCTATTTCTTGTTTACTAGAACCGGGTTTGACATCCATTCTGTCAATTGTACAGGGTAGATAGAACCAACTTTGAGTAGTTTTTCTACTTTTGCCTTGATTGTTCTTGATTTTCGAGGATTTACTATACGCATCTTCTGTTGGACCGGTTTGGCATCAAGATAAGTCATAATTTCATACTCGACAATTCATGGGCCGATGCCTAGAATTTCTTCATAAGACCAGGAAAAAACGTCACAAAATTCTCTGAATAACTCGGCGTAAGTCGAATCTCTTCGGGGGAGCAATCCACTCTGACAAAAACATTCTCCATAACACCAGAGGTTTTTGAGATATCGATTGGAATTGTTGTAGCAATTCTTGCCATGTTAACCTTGGCATAATCTCCGTGTGTAGCTAAAGGATTGATAGGACAAGGACTATCTCCATTCACGGTCAAAACAAATTCTCTTGCCTCCATTCTCCTTAACTCGGGAAGCAAGTAAGATCTATGATGTAGATCATCCCAAGGTCTATCGGGACCAATCATTGCCTTGAGAATCACCTCGTTAGAGGTACAGACCAAGTCTAAAGAATCTTGAGTGGAAAGAGAATTGTGAGCCCAAATAGGCTTGAGAACTGGATATAACTCCTGTGAGGGAGCCAGATCAGGGTTGGCTGAGGTTTGTTGGACAATTTTGTAGGCAACCTCAGCTGCGGATAAGGGCATGGCCATGCCATGATTCCATATCCTTTCCATCGAGGCCAATGGGGAAGGTAAATTCCACATATCGTTAAAGTAGCTTGTTTGAAACGACGATACTTGCAAAATGGTAGCCCTTGGCTGGTCAGGATCAACCGATATAAGCCTTACTTCGCTATAAGGTGACGAGTAATCAAAGGTTCCCATCAATGAAAAAAACAACTGGAACCTAAGTTGGTAGTGTTAGGTTGTGGATTATCAATCATCTGGACCTTGGAAGCCCCTAGTGAAGGGTCAGGATGAGAGAAGGACAACTAGTTGATGGTCACAATCTGGCCCTCATGCGGAAAACATAAGATTCAAAAAAATGTAGCAACCACTGCATGCATCACATAAGTCCAANAAAAGGTTGGAAAAAATGACTTTTACCAAAGGATACCAAAAAAATGTGACCTATCCCAAAAATTACCAAACCTAAAGAAAAAGAGTACCGGAACGACCAATGGAAAACTCAGAAGTGAAATCGAGTTATCACCAAGCCAGGAAAAAAGACAAAGGGGGCCAAAAAGGGGAAAAAAGGGCCAAAAAATGGACAACTCATTTTTACCATTGCAACTTGAAAATCAACCAAAAGGTGAAAATACCCCTTTGCTAAAAAAATGGGGAGCTTCAGTGGACGAAACGACCTTCTGTTTGGACCAAGTAAGTACAAAACACCTACACTTGCAATTCAATTCCTTCTTTATGATTTAATTTTGTGTTTGGAGGGGGCACACTCTTGTAAAAAGAGTGGCCCTGCATGTACACGGGTTGTCCAAGGCCACCCCGCATATGTACTCGGGAAGAAGACTAAACAACCCATGTACATATGTGACTGTGTACAAAGCATCCCGCGTACACCCTCTAGCACTTTGAAAAAATAAAAAGAAAATGTTGACTCCTCTCTATTTTTCCATGTAACATGATGTATGTTCATTGGAGACAGATATAACATGAGGAGCTTGACATTCTGGTCGAGGAGGACCCTGTAGCCATTGCTACACTGAAACAATGCGGGTTATGAAATTTTTTCCAGTGTCCATTTATGAGGGCACAACTGAGGATGCTCAATGCTCTTGTGGAGTATTGGCATCCTGATGCGGAGGCTTTCATGCTAGAGGGTCAATCATTGACCCCAACCACAGAGGATATTTATTTCTTGACTAGCCTCTCAAGAAGAGGAGAACCAACTAACTTAAGGACTTTTCCTCCAGGGCCTTTCAACATCGAGGACTACATTCAGATGTACTGTGAGGCTGGCACTGAGAAGGTAGGTTCTCAGGCGCCAATCCACAAGATCACCAGCCTATCTCTATGTGTGATCTTACTTTTGATCGGACGGATTCTTAAATCCATAGACCTTCACTGGGCCTCTTGGGCACATATGCATTGTGTCATTTCGTGTTTGGAGGCCACCATTTTTTACTGGAGTATGACCATGATAGTATGCACGAAGAGAAAGATTATAGAGTGTCGATGGTGTACTAACAAGAACTTTGGGTTTGGTACTATCTTGTGCTCCTTCTTCTTTGAGAGGGTGCCTAGTTTGAGTCCCAGAGAGACAGTACAGGGGCATGTAGCCTCCTTCCTAACAATGAGTAGGTGGGCAACATTGCTACCTAGACAGGGTGGAGGAAGGACCATAGAGGCCTTTGAAGACAAAATTTTTGACTGGTGGGCATGCCAAATCTCGGTGATCAAGGATTACCCATATGTAGGGATCAACTTCACTAGAGACCCAAACATGCATGTGCCTCCCGGCAAGGAGGGAGGCCAGATAGGTAGCATATTTTTTAAAGTTTTATTTAATTTTTAATTTTCACATATATCCTTTTTATGTGCGTATAGATTATTGACTCGCGTATATGTTATGTACAGATGTGGGGCCTTTGCGACCAGTAGAATTTGCTAGGACTTAGCGACGTCCTCGACCTGAGACAAGACCAAAAACAACAGGAGGGCCAACAAAATCAAGGGGACCCCTAGCCGGAGAGGCTGACAGAGTCTTGTGACGAGTGGAGCGCAACCTCACTGCGCTCACTCATGTTGCTCCTATGGACGAGATCAAGGATCTTCCCCCGACTATGCAACCACATGTAGTAGGGGTGCCTCAGACTTGGGTCCAGTTGTTCTGGCATTTGGCGAATGTCGTTGTACACTATAGCAGGGCCAATATGCCTCGTCCTTAGATAGAGTTAGATCGTTGATGTTCCTAGAGAAATTTTTGTACCATATGTATTTTTTGAGGGCATAAGCCCAACAATGTAGACTGATCACTTTTGATCCTTTTATGCCTACCTATGTACTCATGAAACTATTTTTTGGACACATACACACACACACACACACACACACACACATATATACATCTTTCTTGTCTTATGGATGACATTTTTACAAATTTATCTACATGTGTATGCATGTGCTTTTCTCTTATATGTGTGCAACATGCCAATCTAATTTGATTGGCTAGAGTATTTGTTAGATGATTAAATCTCCTAGGAACATGGATATACGTAATGTAATCGAAAGATCGTTCTAAGAGACATACCCTAAGGAATCGTCAGTGCAGAGTGGTATCATAAATGCAGTAAACCCCATTTAACTGGGACACAACCAGCTAAGCATTGAGGTAGACCTAGAGGTGACAAATTCCATGTGATAAAGTCACGAAGCAATTCTATCACTACGTTGTACTCAACAACAATGTTTGTAGCGTCGCCTAGAAAAATACCTTCGAAAGATAACAAATGGCCTCCAGGTGAGAGAATCACCCAAGATGTGGAAGCAAGCCTCCAAGTGTGTCGGATAGTGTCTTCCACAAACCCAAAATAAACCTCTGTTTCACTTGACATATGCCACAATGAAAAAAAAGACATAAATAAATACATGTCCACAAAACAAAAAAGACAAAAAATGTATAAGAAGCTATACATATATACAAGAATTCACCCAGATGACCAACCTAAGAGTAGTACTTCTTAAGGTAGAGTCCATTTCTAGGCTCTGCCAAGGAATTTCCCTCAAAATCAACTAGACGGTAAGAGCCCTTCTCCAAGACCTCTTTCGTCTGCAGGGGATCTTTGTATTGATCATAGACCAGGACAAGATCGCCTTTGGATAAAATACGACGATGAATAGACCGATCATATTGACACTTGACTCGTTGCTTATGATCCTCATTGGCTAAGGCTGCATCACAACGCTGCTCATCGAGCTACTCGAGATATAAAAGGCATTCCTCAAGTGGTGAAGTGTCTGAAAATAATTCCACTACCAACTTTAAGGAAGGAATCTAGAATTCAATAGGTAAGACTGCTTCGAGCCCGTATATGATTTGAAAAGGTGAAAAACCAGTGGCAGTCTTCACAGACATTTGGTAGGCCTACAATGTTGAATATAACATCAAATGCCAATTTTAATTGGAAGAATTGATCGTCTACTGAAGAATAATCTTGAGAGACTTATTCACAGCTTCAACCTGACCATTCGCTTGTGGGTAATAAGGTGATGAATGTTCCTGTTTCAACCCAAGATTTGATGTTAATTCAATCATCATTTTTTTTTGGAAGTGACTTCCATGTTCAGTGACAATCTCCTTCGAGATACCGAACCTTTCTATTATCTTATTAAAGATGAAAAGAGGTGCAGTTTCTCCATCATTGATAAACTTTGTCATAGCTTCAACCCACTTTGTGAAGTATTCTACTGCTACGATGATGTAACGATGCCCCATAGCTGAGGTTAGGTCGCATGTAGTAAATTCAATCCCCCACTTGGTGAAATGACCAACAACAATTACTAGAAACATAGGTGCAAGATGTGCCTGCATCTTCCGACAGAAGATCTAGCACAGGTGGCACTTATTGATTGCCTCTACAAAATCTTTGATTAATGAGGGCCAGAAGTAACCTGCACGTAGAATATTTTGGGTTGTTTCCAACCCAGAAAAATGACCACCACATTCTCTAGTGTGACAATCGTTCAAAACGATCTATGCTTCTCCATGGGTAAGGCACCGCCGAATAATGCAATCTACACATCGACGATACAACGTGTCATTGAGGATAATATAGTTTCACGCCTGATGTCGAATTTGTTGACACTCATCGCAGGAAGCAGAAATGGGGCACTTCAAAGTCTCGAGATACACAAGTATATCTCCATACCAAGGGTTCAAAGATGCAATTAGAAAAATATCTCCAGTAATAGGCGATTCTTTGGGCACAATATCACTAGACTTGACCGGAAGTTTCGAAATGAGTTTGGAAAAGACCAATGACTTTTTAGATTTCTCAGAAACAAAATCCAAGTCAAATTCATGTAAGATGACTATCCATCTACTAATATTTCTTCTAATGACCTGTCATGTTAACACATATTGGAAAGTATTGACAACGATGATGAAAATGGTCTTGCAAATAAAAATGTAGTGACAAAATTGTTGGACAGCATGGACAGCCGCCAAAGCAAGTTTCTCAATGTGAGAATAGTTGATTTCTGGTCCAACCAGGCCTCGGCTAAGGTAATATATAACATTCCCCTTGAGAATATCATCTTCTTGAACCAAGATCACGCCGATGGTTGACTCCACAACAACCAAATACAACAAGAAATCTCTATTATAATCAAGAGGTCAAAGTAGAGGGGTAGACGCCAGGGCACATTTCAATGCTTCAAAGGAACGCTGAGCAGCTTCATCCCAAAAGAATGGGACCCATTTTTTCAAAAGACGCATAAACCCTTTAGTGATCTCAACGTAATCCGCGACAAAACTCTAAAGAAAATTCACTTTCCCTTGTAATCTTTGAAGTTGGGGTATCATGCACAGGGGAGGAAATTGAAATATCGCCTCAACCTTGAGAGGATTGACCATGATCCATGTTGTCAATACAATAAAAACTAAAAGATGACCTGGTGTCATGCAAAAACTGCACTTGTTAGAATTCAAGCGAATCCGATAATAGCGACATCTCTCATAGATTATTCGAATATGGGAGGGATGATCAGATCTCTTGCGAGAACGTGATGCTATATCATCAAGGTATGCCTCGACTATGTGTTTGAGGTCATGAAAAGTGAACGACATGGCCCACTAAAAGATTTCTCCAACATTTTTCATTCCAAAAGGCATCTTACGATACACGAAGGTACCCCAAGGACAAATAAAAGTCATTTTATGTTGGTCCTTGGGTTTGATTTGAATCGGATTGTATCCCAGAAAACCATCCATGAATTAAAATACCTCGCAGCCCACACATTCATTGACAATCTGATCGATAAATGGGGTAGGGAAATTGTCTTTTGGGTAGGCCTTATTCAAATCATGGAAGTCCATACAAATGTGAATCGTGCCCTATTTCTTGTTTACTAGAACCGGGTTTGACATCCATTCTGTCAATTGTACAGGGTAGATAGAACCAACTTTGAGTAGTTTTTCTACTTTTGCCTTGATTGTTCTTGATTTTCGAGGATTTACTATACGCATCTTCTGTTGGACCGGTTTGGCATCAAGATAAGTCATAATTTCATACTCGACAATTCATGGGCCGATGCCTAGAATTTCTTCATAAGACCAGGAAAAAACGTCACAAAATTCTCTGAATAACTCGGCGTAAGTCGAATCTCTTCGGGGGAGCAATCCACTCTGACAAAAACATTCTCCATAACACCAGAGGTTTTTGAGATATCGATTGGAATTGTTGTAGCAATTCTTGCCATGTTAACCTTGGCATAATCTCCGTGTGTAGCTAAAGGATTGATAGGACAAGGACTATCTCCATTCACGGTCAAAACAAATTCTCTTGCCTCCATTCTCCTTAACTCGGGAAGCAAGTAAGATCTATGATGTAGATCATCCCAAGGTCTATCGGGACCAATCATTGCCTTGAGAATCACCTCGTTAGAGGTACAGACCAAGTCTAAAGAATCTTGAGTGGAAAGAGAATTGTGAGCCCAAATAGGCTTGAGAACTGGATATAACTCCTGTGAGGGAGCCAGATCAGGGTTGGCTGAGGTTTGTTGGACAATTTTGTAGGCAACCTCAGCTGCGGATAAGGGCATGGCCATGCCATGATTCCATATCCTTTCCATCGAGGCCAATGGGGAAGGTAAATTCCACATATCGTTAAAGTAGCTTGTTTGAAACGACGATACTTGCAAAATGGTAGCCCTTGGCTGGTCAGGATCAACCGATATAAGCCTTACTTCGCTATAAGGTGACGAGTAATCAAAGGTTCCCATCAATGAAAAAAACAACTGGAACCTAAGTTGGTAGTGTTAGGTTGTGGATTATCAATCATCTGGACCTTGGAAGCCCCTAGTGAAGGGTCAGGATGAGAGAAGGACAACTAGTTGATGGTCACAATCTGGCCCTCATGCGGAAAACATAAGATTCAAAAAAATGTAGCAACCACTGCATGCATCACATAAGTCCAACTCCTTCCTAACAACAGGTTGTAGTTGAGAGGTGCATCAACCACTTCAACTTTGACACACACAGTTTTACCTCCCAACTACACGGGGAAGGAAGGAATTAATATGTGTGGTCTAAATGACCGACCATAAACACCGTAAGCAATGTAGGTGACAGAGACAACTCAGGATGGCCAATGGCCTTCCAATATGCCAACGACATCACGCAAGTCAAGGCACCCTCATCAACCAGTGTACGTAAAATGTTCCGCATAAAATATTTCGTGGTGTAAGCCACTACTATTTTAAAGGCAACATGGTGAGGAGGACAAGGCTTTAATTCGGTTGGATAAAAAATGATCTCTCCCTAGTTACAAGTCTTTGGCGCTCCTAAGGCAAACAACAAAGCTTTTCTCTATGAGGGGTAACTCTGGAGGACTTCCAGAGTGGACATCGCGCAAGGGGTTTGTGCCATATCTTTTACAATGGAGTAGTTATGTGTGGCCCTCGCATTTGGATTATGAGAATCCTTATTGAACGCACCTTTAGGGATGTGATGTTGGAAGATTGGTTGTTGTCATTGATGTCAACCCTAGTCATGGGTTTTGCACCGCAAGATTGATAAAGGTATTTGGACATGAAGGACAATGCACATGAAGATACAACACCCATGGATGGATAGTATACATCATGTTGTTTCAAGTGGTATGTGGCACGTCACGTGGATCCTCATGGTTGAGGAGAAATGAATTTTTGAAGATGACAAAGTGAANCTCATATATTGTGCATGGTGTATTATGGTGTATTGGTGTAACTCTTATACTATTGTTCATTGCTCATTGGATGTAGTTGAATGGTTCAAGTATAAGTTGAAAAAGGTTTTAAATTGTACTTGATATTGATTCACCCCCCTCTCGGTATCAACAATTGGTATCAGAGCAGGTTACCTTCGGTACAGTTTAACCACTGGAAGGAATATCCTATGCAGAAATGGAAGACAACATTCCAAATGGGATTCCACCATTTGATGAAAGCAATTTTGAATACTGGAAAAATAGAATGGAAACTTACTTGAAATCTCTTGGGGCAGATGTTTGGTTCTTAGTTGCTTCAGGATATAATGCTTTGAAGAAACCAAAGACTACAGCTCAGAAGGAAGAAAAAAGGAACAACAAACTGGCAATAGATACCATCCTGGATGGATTGACAGATTCAATGAAATCCAAGGTGGGATCATGTGCATCAGCAAAAGAGATTTGGGACAAGCTACAAGACNAAGGATGGAGAGTTCAAATATATCTTGATATTGGAGGATTGTATCTTCCTCTTGGAGGTTTATCCCTCCCTCTACATTTGGAAGCTGTAGCTACCTTTGGAAGTCATTACTTCCCCTTAACAATAAACTATTGATTATTTCTCATGTATTGTGCATGGTGTATTATGGTGTATTGGTGTAACTCTTATACTATTTTTCATTACTCATTGGATATAGTTGAATGGTTTAAGTATAAGTTGAAAAAGGTTTTACATTGTAATTGATACTGATTCACCCCCCTCTCAGTATCAACAATTGGTATCAGAGCGGGTTACCTTCAGTACAGTTTAACCACTGGAAGGAATATCCTATGCAAAAATGGAAGACAACATTCCAAATGGGATTCCACCATTTGATGGAATCAATTTTGAATACTGGAAAAATAGAATGGAAACTTACTTGAAAGCTATTGGGGAAGATGTTTATTTCTCAGTTGCTTTAGGATATAATGCTTTGAAGAAACCAAAGACTGCAGCTTGGAAGGAAGCAAAAAGGAACAACAAACTGGCAATAGATACCATCCTGGATGGATTGACAGATTTAGAGAAATCCATGGTGGGATCATGTTCATTAGCAAAAGAGATTTGGGACAAGCTACAAGACCTTTATGCAAGGGAATAAGTAGAAGAAGAAGTTGAAGAAGTTGAAGAAGATTACAACATCTCAGATTTCAAAGAAGAAAATAGAGGTCAGTTCTTTTTCTTTAATTGTGGAGTAGGACATGTTGAATTTGAATGTCCTCATCCAAGGATTGAAAGAGATGACAATGAAGAAGAAGAAAATCATAAAGTATAAATGATTCAATAAGAAGATGAGAATCTTAAAAAATTGAAGCATGTTGAGATTGAAAATAGCAAGCTCAAAGACACGCGTATAAAACTAAGAAGTGAATTGGTTAGTTGTGAAAAGACAGTTGTAATATTGAAGAAACAATTAGAAGACTTTGAGAAACTAAGAGAAGAAACCACTTCCTTGAAAACTCTACTTGAAGAAGAAATAAGAATAGGAGAAGTAAGAAATGTCCAAATGAAGAAGAAAGAAGAAGATTGTGAGAAACTTGAAAAAGAAGTTGTCTCATTGAGGAAGAGCTTAAGAAAATCTCAAGTGCCAAAATACTTAACACATGTTGGATCCATGGGTGAAACTTCATACAAAGAAGATGAAAATACCAACAAGAAGGTTGAAGAAAGAGCTACACAGACAGTTGATGAGAACTGGACCAGGATACCATAAAGAAGGAATGATTACAAAAGAGATGAATATCCAAGAAGACCTCCTACCTTCAGGAATCAAAGAATGTTCAATCAGTATGAAGGAAACTACAGAAGAATAGATCATGAACCCAGATGGACTACATCACAAAGAAGCCCACTTACTCCAGGGTATCAAAATTTCTTTCTTTGTCATTGTTATACTTGCAAAAATTTTGGACATGAGGCAATTAATTGCAGAATCAATGAAAGGAACAAATATGCAAGAAGCATGAATGGTGTAAAAGAAGATATGGAAATAATCGTGGATTTGTCAACAGAAGTTATAATTCATTTTACCCGTTGATGGACAAAAATATTGTATGCTACAAATGCAATTATCTTGGTCAGAAAGGACGAGATTGCAGATATATGAATGAAGATGTCCCTATGCCAACCACAGTATGGAGAAGGAAAGTGATTCCAAACAATGAATATTGTCGAATAGCATTAACCGCTGAAGAATGTAAAGAAGAACATGAATGGTACATAGACATTGGATGTTCTTCACACATGACCGAGGATCAAGACAAATTCATCAGCTTGAAGAGAAAGGGTGGCAATGTTGCATTTGGAGATGACTCATCTGCCAA
>JZKD02S1979056.1:0-27751 GCA_000966675.3 Picea glauca
CAAGTATTTCTTAACTTTCATTGATGACTTTTCTAGACGTACTTGGGTTTACTTCTTAAAACTTAAGAGCAAAGTTTTTGACAAGTTTTTGGCCTACAAGGCCCTTGTAGAAAATAAATATGGACATAACATTCAAAGGTTAAGAACAAATAATGGAGGCGAATATGTGAATAATAATTTTACAAGTTACTGCACTAAACATGGAATCCAAATGCAATACACTATTCCATATACACCACAAAAAAATGGTGTTGCTGAGAGAAAGAACCACACATTAAAATAAATGGCTAATTGTATGATCCAATCTAAGGGATTAAGTCTAAAGTATTGGGTGAAAGCCATCAACTGTGCAAATTACATAGTAAATCACACTCCCACAAAGGCTCTTAAAAATATAACGTCAGAAGAATCTTGGACTAAAATTAAACCAGATGTAAGTCACTCCAGTGTGTTTGACAATATAGCATGGGCTCACATTCCTGATGAGAAAATGAAAGCATTGCAGCCTAAAAGTGAGAAGTGTATATTTGTTGGTTATTCTGAATATGTCAAAGGTTATAGACTACTTCAAATACATTGTAATGAAATTTTTATTAGAAGAGATGTTAAATTTGATGAAAATATTTTGGCCTACGAGCCTAATTCAACGGTTATGCCTTCTTCGGCCTGCGAGCCATATTTGGCGTTTGTGCCTTCTTCTGTTCTGGTTTCTTCTTCAGACGATGATAGTGAGGATGAAAATCCACCTCCGCTTTCTCACCTTCCTCCAGATGAGTCCTTTGAACCTAAACCATCACCATCTCCACCACTTCCTAGATGGGTTCGTTCAACATGAGAAGCAGCTAGTGATCTTGTTGGCGATCCTTCAGATCAACGTTAGACATGTTCACAATTCCAACGAGCCTCTTCTCTTTTGGCTCAAGTTTCAGAAACTCATGATCCAGAGACATTTGCAGAAGCTTCAGGTCATCTAGAGTGGGATACAACAATGAATTAAGAGTATCATTCTTTAATGGAAAATGATACTTGGGATCTTGTACCTCTTCCAAAAGGAAGAAAACTTGTCATTTGTAAATGGGTCTACAGAACTAAGTATGCATCAGATGGAAGTGTTGAAAGACACAAGTCTCGATTAGTTTCCAAAGGATTTTCCCAAGTTGAAGGAATTGACTATAATGAAACCTTTGCCTCTGTAGCCAAAATGAATTCCATCCACCTTGTTCTTTCCCTTGCTGCCTCACATAAATGGGAGGTCCATCAAGTGGATGTTAAATCCACCTTCTTGCACGAAGATTTGCAAGAATAAATCTACATGGAACAACCTCCTGACTATGTCCAAAATGACTCTAGCCTTGTTTGTCGCCTTAATAAATCACTTTATGGTCTCAAGCAAGCTCCCCAAGATTGGTATGCCAAAATGGACAACTTTCTTATTGCCACTGGATTCTCTAGATTCCATTCTGATCCTAATGTCTATACCAAGAAAATAGGAATCCATATCATAATCATTTTCCTTTATGTTGATGACCTTATCCTTACTGGTAGTGACTCAAAACTTTTAAACCATGTGAAAACCAGCCTTAAGAAGAAATTTGGAATGACAGACTTAGGTTTTTTGCACTATTTCCTTGGCCTCCAAGTTTTGCAAACCAATGAAGGAATTTTTCTTTCCCAGTCTAAGTATGCTTGTGACCTTCTTCATCGCTTTCACATGGACAATTCTAAACCAACCATTTCTCCCTTCCAGTCTGGAGTCAATCTTACTGCCACCTGTACTTCTCCCGAAGTTGATGCCACCCTGTACCGTTAGTTAGTTGGTAGCCTCTTATACTTGACTCATACCCGTCCTGATCTTTCCTTTGTTGTTGGTCTTGTTTCCCGGTATATGCAAAAACCACATGAAATCCATTGGAAAACAACTAAAATGATACTTCACTATGTTCGTGGTACAATTTAGTTCAGGATACATTACAATTTAGGGGGGACTCCTTTATTGGTTGGTTTCACTGATTCAGATTGGGCCGATGACCTTGATGATCATAAGTATACTACATGTTATGTTTTCAGCCTTGGTTCAGGACCTGTCACTTGGGCCTATAAGAAACAATAGACTATTTCACTTTCTTTAGAAGAAGAAGAGTACAAAACAACGATAAATGCAAGTCAGGAAGCCTCATGGCTCCAAAAGATCCTTTCAATGTTTGGATTCTAGAAGCAACATCCGACCAACCTTTGGTGCGACAATCAAAGTGCCATCAAGCTCTCCAAAGACCTAGTTCAACATCAATGTATCAAACACATCGAGCTACACAGGCACTTCATCAAAAAGCTCATTCATGATCAAGTTATCGAAGTGCTCTTTTTCCCTACAGAAGATCAAGTTGCATACATTTTCACAAAGTATCTTATAGAAGCGAAGTTTTCCAAACTTCGATCTATGTTAGGAGTTCAAGACGTTGTCATTAAGGGGGGATAGGCTATAATGCCTCCTTCCTTCTCCTATTGTGTCACCGTTGTAAATCCTTCAATCCTATCCCAAGTTGTTCTTAAGGGGGGATGTTAGGATATTTAGACACTTAGGAGTTAGTTAAGATCNTCTTTAGTATGCATTAGTATGCATTTGTAGTTAGGAAATCCGACGGTCATGATATGTTCCCAACATAGAGTGATCTGACGGTTCATACTCTCCTCGATCTTAACGACCATTGATTCATGGCTTAACACCCGATTGGTCCATGATCTCTATTTAAAGAGCATGGATGGTCATTTGCCGATGATTGATTGTGAGAAAATCTCTCTGTAATATTTTTCTTTTGCATTGATAAAATACTTCAAGTGGTTGCGTTGGCTGGGGCCATGGATGTTTCCTCGTAGGGGTTTTACCACGTGAAAACATCAGTGTGTTGATATTTGATCTAGTTATGTGAGTGGTTACTGAAGATGTTCATCCTCTGTTGGAACACCTATGTTGTCGAACACTTGGCCAACTTGATTGAAAAAGTATTATCAACTAGAAGAAGAGTAGAGTTCGGTTGTTTCTCCTACAAATATTCAAGTATTTTCCTGAGCCACACAATCTCCTTCGTCACTTCTGCAACTACCACATATTCTGCCTCTGTTGTGGAATCTACTGGGACTGATTTTTTGCATGATCTCTAGGAGAAAACTATTGATCCAAGACTCATGAGACAACCTGAAGTTGGAACTCCATTTTCCTTATCCCCATTAAATTATGAATCAAAATAATCGATCAGGTTGAAGTCATCTACCTTAGAGTACTTGAGTCCAAAATATTGAGTTACTTTCAAGTATTTTAGAAGTCTCTTTGCAATAGACCAATGTCCTTCATAAGGCTTCTGCATGAACCTGGAAATAATTCCAACAATAAATGAAATGTCTAGTCTGGTGGTAGTAAGATAGATAAGACTTCCCAAAAGCTGTCTATAATTGGTTGCATCCTCAAATTCATTCCCTTATTTTGATGTGAGTTTCATATTCTATTCCATTGGAGTAGAAACAAGATTGCATTCATCCATGCCAAACTTGTTCAAAAGTTCTCCAATGTAATTCTTCTGGGAGATGAATATGTACTTTGGATTATGTATCACTTCAATGCCCAAATAGTAGTGAAGATGTCCCAAATATTTCATCTTGAATCCTTCAACTCTTTCTTTATGGATGCAATGTAGTTCTCATTGTTCCATGTTATGAACATATCATCTACATATACTACAAGATATACAATTTTTTTCCAACTTTCTTGACAAACAAAGTGGCATTGTTAAGATTGAAATGCTTGAAATTCAATTTCAAAAGATGCTCAGTTAACTTTTCATACCATGCTCGCGGTGCTTGTTTCAAGCCATACAAGGATTTTATGATCTTGCATACCTTATGTTCTTTTCCCCTCACAACAAAGCCTTCTGATTGAGACACAAACATATTCTCCTTCAAGTCTCCATTCAAGAAATCAGTCTTCACATCCATTTGATGAATTTTCCATCCATTTTGTGCTGCCATAGAAAATAGAGTGCTGATGGTAGCCCATTTTGATGTGGGGGTAAATGTCTCCTCATAACCAACACCTTATTTCTGTGCAAATCCTTTTTCCATGAGTCTTTCTTTGTGCTTTTCAAGTGAGCCATCTGATCTATACTTTTTCTTGAATACCCACTTGCAACCAATTGGTTTGGTTCCATATGGAGGGTCCACCAACTTCCATGTCCCATTCTTGTTGAGAGCATCATATTCGTTCTACATGGATTCTTTCCATTCATCATGAGAAGTGGCTTCCTTAAAATAAGTTGGTTCATGGTTAGTAGATAAATTAAACTCACAATCATATGAAACATCCATATCTTCTACATCACCTAATTTTGAATCATCTACACTACCTCCATCTAGTTTTGAGGACAATTTGGTTCCTGTCTTTCCAATATCATCAGGATGAACATTTTCAAGTTTTTTTATGAGCCATTTTGGTGGAATTTTTTGAAATGGTCCTAGTTGCTTGACTGATTGAGATGGTGCTGAGTTCTCATCAAGCCTCATCTTTTCAATCTTATCGATCACATCATTCAATTGAACTTCAGGTTCTGATGAAGTGGCAGGAACTTATTCATGTGGGGGATATGGTGCTACATAAGGAGATTTAAAATATTGACCCAAGATAGGGATCCCCCCTTCAAGATGTGGAATCTCATCATCAAGTTCATGATATGTATTTACATGAGTGAATCTATCCAAATGATCAAGCTGCCTCTCAACAATTTCTTCTTTCTTGGTGGATTCAAGAAATATCAAATCTTTGAAAATGATGAAATTATTGTTTGTCTCATCATAAAGATGATACCCCTTGGTGGTATTTGAGTACCCAAGAAGATGCACTTTCAACTCGCATCAAGCTTGGTTCTTTTCTCCCTAGGAATTAAGGCATAACATGTGTAACCGAAGACCTTGATATTCCTCACCAAGGGAATGTGGCCATACCACATTTCGAGTCTTGTTTTTGATAGCATGAGATGGACACCCATTTTTGACATAAACTGCACATAGAATTGCATCAACCCAAAACATTAATTTAACATTATTGAAAAACATTATGGATCAAAACATATTTAGGAGTGTTGTGTTCATTCATTCAACTACACCATTTTGTTGAGGATTGTATGGAACTGTTGTTTGATCCCATGTTGGCGAAGTTAACTTTCAAATTCATTAGATGTATAATCTCTTCCATTATTAGTGCAAAGAGAGCCAATACGAGACTGAGCTTAACTTTGAATCCATACATGAAATTTTTTAAATGTTTCAAAAGCTTGTGACTTATCTTTAAGCAAATACACCCAACACATCTTGGTGTAATTGTCAATAAAGGAAATTATATATTTATTTCCATTTTCAGAAGGAATAGACATAGGGATGCACAAATCAAAATGAATCATTTCAAGTTTTCTACATGCTTTGGAAGTGGAATCATGGAAAGGATATTTTCTATGCTTTCCAAGAATACAAGCATCAGATTGTTAAATTTTCTATGAATGATGGTGTTAGTGATAGAAGTTGTCCCTAGACTGCAGTAGGGTCAATCCTAGCATATCTTAGTTGTTTCAATGGTTGGTTTTGGTTTGGTAGGTAACTCAGTAAAAATGAATGAGAAAGGGAGAAGGCAACAAGCTTACTGTAGATCAATGATATACCATTGGGAATGGAGTCAAGTAAACACCATGTTAGATCGAATGCCCTTAAACTGAATATCAGACAAGAAACTTATGTGATAATGGATGGAAGTATGGAGGATCCAACAAAAGGTAGAACATCCACAAAACAAAGATTCTCTTCTGCAAAATGGATTGTAGCTATCTGAATGAACTCTACATAAATAGAGTGAGTACACTAAAGCATAATGCACATGAATTTTGCAGTGCATAAGTTCCATTCAAACAAGAGGAAAAATAATATGAAAACTGAGAAGTCACAATCTGATAAAAAAATTCTCAAAATGGTTCAATGTCAGAAAATGATCACATAATAAAATTCCCTCAGGATTACAATAACTCATACAGGATTCCACCCCCCAAAAAATCCCTCTCTCGAGCCTCATAACTGAAAAACCCCCTCTTCAAGTCATAGATAGGCACCTTACATATAAATAATAATTTTATATCAAATCACATCAATCGACTTCTTGCTCGCCTTTGGAAACATAAGATATTTATTAACAATCTGGGACTTGATTGCAAGAAATATGGAATACTGGGATTGAATGCCACAATTCTGTCAGCAATTTCTTTTCTCTACCACCTGTATGCTCGAATTTGACTTGAATATCTTTGAAAACATGGAAATCACACTTGACCTGAAAATATTTATCCATAAAATCTGGAGTTGATCACTGATGCTAACTAATACTCTGCCTCCGGATGCTGTTGGAAATAAATTTTGAATAATGATTTGATGACTTTTCTTGTGGAGTTGCTTCTATAGTCAACAAGAACTTTGAAGGAATCAAAATTTAAGTAATGTGTTGTCCCAATACGGTCAAATTAGATGATTCTATTTAAATCCCTAAAAATATGGAGATGTGGAGCTGGCTTGCCAAATGCTCTACCACCAATATGTTAGAATAATAGATGTGCTCGTTTCACCATAGAAAATATAGAAATATTGTCACCCAACCATAGGCACAAAGGCCATCCTCGAGCACCTTAACCTTGACATATATAATAATTCTAGAAGCAAACCCTAGAACCAATAACCACCAAGGTAGCATACCTTTCTCCAAATATAGCGTACCAAGAAGATAGTCCAAACCATAACCAAGTAGAAAGTCCAACCATAAACAAAGACCAAGTCACCACTGCAACAACTGCAACTCTCCTCCAGTCATGCGCAACACTTGTCCTTATGAAATTGTGAGAGTGAGTGTGACAAATGATCTCTAGCACCCTCTTATTTATAGTCCTCCAAGTGACCTAACTGGGCCGACTTCTAATTTTGGAGGAAAATAATTTAATATAAATTATTATCTTGAGCTGACTTGTCTTCTAAGGTTATTTCATAACTTTCTAGGGTTTCTCTTGCTTCCCGAAATATTCTAGTCTCGTCAATGGCCATAAGTAGAGGTTAATACCTCCCACAACTATCATAATATCAACACTCCCTCCTATCTATGGAGGTATTAAGGGAAATTGTCTTGAGAACAAACATACCATTAAAATGGTAGCATCATCATAGCCACACAGGCTATCTCATGATCAAATCATGAGCACCATCATCACTATCCAACTAGATAGTCTCCATCGCAATTAGGAAAATTCCATCCAATATAACACAACTGTGTCTATTCATAGTAGTATACAACTACTATCCAGTGGTACACAACCACTCCTAGGAGCACACTTCTACTATCCAGTGACACACAATCACTACCAGTGGATCACATCCACCATAGTAGCATACAACTACTGTCGAGAGACAAACAATCTCTACAACAATCATATCATCTGATATCAACCTACATAGCAATATCATGATACAAACTGAGTCATTTGGGCCATTATTCCACTCACATATGTGAGATCTGGAAGAGAATCTACCCTCGGAAAGTTAAACATCAAGCATGGGTTATCCAGACTATTCTTCTCAAGCATAGAATAATAAATTTCCCTGATTTCTGAACCTAGACCATTCACCTAACTGAGCCATTATTCCAACACTAATTACAATTAAACCTGGAGAGAATGAGTCTGCCCTAGGGAATGACTGTCCCTCATTGCTGAACCTAGACCATTCACCTAACTAGGACATTCTTCCAACACTAATCACAATGCAACCTAGACATAATGAGTCTACCCCAATGAATGACTGTCCATACCATTTCCTATGGAAATAATTGTCCTGCACCAACCTCCTATAACAAACCATTCTTTGAAACTGCTCACAACTGTGAAATTTGAAAGAATGATTGCCCAGAGAGGCAGGCTATTCTTTTCGAGCACTACTTAGCGTGACTTCCAAGAAGAATGACTCTCCTAGACCGTTCCCCCACACTGGACACAATTGGAATCACTATCTATGGTACATCAACAATCTATCAGACCATTTTCATTACAAAAATGTCTGTCCGTCAGAAATCTTGAACCACTTTTTGGACTAAAAAGTAACTTCCCAACCTGGACCATTTTCTAAACTGGAAAATGATTGTCCATATATCAATAACATATCAGTGCTTCCTCCCAACCTAGGAGTAATCACTTCCCAATAAGGAATTCATCTCAACGAATCCCAACTTGTCCCTTAAGTACGCAAACTTTTCATCTTGGACAAAGGCTTTACAAAAATATATGCTATTTGCTCATCTGTGGAGATATATTGGAAAACCACTTCTCCCCTTTGGAATCTATCACGAAGAAAATAATACTTGATCTCAATGTGCTTCAACCTGTCATGGAACACCAGGTTCTCTGAAAGCTTCACACAACTCTAATTATTACAATATATCATGGTCGAATCCAACACCTGATCAAACAATCCAGAAACTAGCTTACAGAGCCACATTGCTTCCGTACAAGCATCACAAGATGCAGTATATTCTGCTGCTGCAGTGTTGAGTACAACAAACTTATGTTTTATGCTAGCCCACGATATCGTGTCAAAGGTCAAACTGAAACATATCCAAGAAGTACTTCTTCTGTTATCTACACTCCCTTCCCAATTTGAATCAATAAATCCATGCAATTGTATATCATAACTCAAATGCCCCACGAAGACATTTCAAGACATGCTTTGTAATTATTCAATTTTCATGGCTAGGTTCCACCTGGAACTATTTTCACAACTAAGCAAATATCCGGCTGAGTATTCTCCAAATACATCAACAAGCTAATCAATTTTCAATATAAGGACATGTCTACTGGATCATAGTCTCTCAACTTCTTCAAATCTGTCATCATGGGATTTTTCCATGGATTTGCAATCCATTATCCCATAAATATGAAGAACCATTTCGATACACTTCCTTTGTCATAGGAATTTTTCACCACGTTTTTTCTGTACATGAGAGGCTCTCCACCAAGTTGCTTGAATCCATACAGGGTCTTCTTTCATATGCATACATGGGTCTCTTTTTGGTATACCTCAAAACCTTAAGGTTGCTCTACATATGCTTTTTCCTCAATTTCTCTATTGGGAAGAACAATATTTTACATCTAACTGATGTAAAATCCAATCCATGGATACTGCAAGAGATATAATGGCTCAGATAGAGGTATATCTGTTTTACTGAAACGAGTTGTCATCATAGTCTTCTCCCTCCTTCTAGGAGAACCCTCTAGTTCTGAATCTCTCCTTATATCAATCAATGATTCCATTCATAAGTCTTTTTCACAATTTCTCACATACATTGTTCTTCATCACAACTTCCTTCCATTCCTTCTACTTGACTACTTCTAGTGGGTTCAAACCATGCTGGTAGTCTCATTATTCTTAGTATAATAACTGGTTCAATTTGTTGTTTTGGATTTTCTTTCTTTCTTGGAATCTTCATGTTCTTCCTCATATTCCTCTTCAAATTTGGGGTCCATAGAGTCTTCTATAGATTCCATGCCCTTCCTTCCTGAAGATTGCAACTTCTTCCTTTAGTCATAGGAATATAGATGGACAACCAAGGGTACTCAAGGATTATTTTTGAAGAATACTTCTTCTAGAGTCAAACTGAACACATGCTTCTTATCATGGCTGCTACTTCCAATGAAGAACATGGATAGATACTTCATAGTCTTCATAGATTATTCTTCAATGGATCATATCATTGGAATTATCTCCCTCCTAATCCCAACTTCATGACTGAATGAACAATATGCTTACTCTTCTTTTGGAATTTTTCAATTAGCTCCCTCTAACTGAGAGAGTCCATGATTATGTCTGCATCCTTCTTTCTTTTTATAAAGTGTCATATGTCTATTCTAGTTTCCTCTTGATTATTGACTTCTTTCTAGTCCGAATCCTTCTAGGTTTCTTCAAGTTTGATTCTGATTGCAGTGCATCTGGTAGTTGTTACTTATAGGAATTGTCACCAAAGGTTGTCAATGCACTTCATCATTTTTAGATACATTGTTTGACTAGTAGTCATTGTTATGAAAATCCTTATCTTGTTATTCTTCCATAGGTGTTGTTTCATTGAAACTGACCATCTTATCTTCCAAGAAATAGATACACATGATATGTACAAGAACTATGTATACATGGTATGTACAAGGACTATGTTACAAAAGAATATTGTTACCTTGAATTGAAGAAAAAGTTTGTTTCATCCTGCTTTCTTTGATGGTTCCTTTTCTTTTGCAACTTTTTCTTTGTGTGTTTCCTTCCTTTTCTTTAACTCAGGATATTGGTTCTTGTAGTGACCATATTTTCGATAGTTGAAGCATTGTATTTTTTACATATCCTTTTCTTGATTTGGTTTCTTCCTTGAGCCAAACTTCTTCTTATTCCTGAATTTCTTGAACTTTGCTGTGTAGGCTTGATCATCATCTTTCTTTTGGGATTTCTGTTTTGCACTAATACTTGATTCTTCTTGTGCACAACAAGTCCAAAGTTATTAAAATGTAGGATACTCCGTTCTTGTGTTCATTCTTGCGACAAATTATCCAATGTCTTGGGAAGGCCATTAAGTATGATATTTACTAGTTCCTTTTTTGAAATGATTTCCTCAATAGCTTGTAGTTGATCTCTTAAATGAGATATTCTTACAAAGTATGATGTTATGGTGTCATCATCATTCATTTTCAGGTCACAGAGCTCATTACTTGTCCAATATTTCTGATTGAGAAGAGGTTAGTTAGAGCATCATACATTTTCTTGGATGAGTCAAGATGAGAAATGTATGGTATCAAATGGTCCTCTATAGAGTCCACTATGATACTCACAACATTGATTTCATTGTCCTTGAAATTCTCCATAACTGCAGTGTTCTGAGATTCCTTCTTTTTTCTCGCTTCAAGCTGTGGTTCCATGCTATTTCCTTTCAATATGATATCAAGGAAGGAACTTCGACATGGAACCTAGGGGATGACATGTTAAATAGATCCATTAGAAAGAAAATTAAATATGAACATGAAGATCAAGACAAAGGGGAATTTAGGTTTTTCAAGTCAATTCAAAGAAAACACCAACTAGACCCAACTAATGACAGTCATGAACATCATGAATACATCATGATATAAACTGGATTGGGTTTTATAAATATATGAAACTTAGCAAAAAAATAATGCAATGGATAGAAGGCTCGCGAAACTGGTGCTTGAAAGAATGATGATTTTCGCATGTACTACAAGAATAACAACATTCTTGCAACAAGGTGCAACCATGAATGTATGTTT
Organism: Picea glauca; assembly: GCA_000966675.3. Lineage (NCBI taxonomy): Eukaryota > Viridiplantae > Streptophyta > Pinopsida > Pinales > Pinaceae > Picea > Picea glauca. Next base: position 11,382 of record JZKD02S1979056.1, read on the forward strand.
AGGTGCTAACATTGGCTCCAACTGGGGATGTTGTCCTCCCTGCGAGGCATCAACAACACATAGACCACTGTGCCTTCTTCTTGTTCATCTATGCTGCAACTGCTCAATTGAAATCAACATGATGAAAAAGCAATCTAAAATCCAAGACTGGCTCTACAAACTGAAAAATATTGAAACAACCATGCAACAATCCAAAAAAAGGATTTATACCAGTGTATCCATTGGGATATGGAGTCATTTATTCCACCTACTTCACACCAAAAAAATGAAAACAACAGTTTCAGATGACAAGATTATTGTCCTACTCTAATTAGTTGAATCATTCTGCTCAAGTGTAAGAAAATCTCCAATGCAACCAAGTAAGCATTTGACTGACAAAAAGATTTCCATGTTTGCAGCAAAATAAGAGAATGAAGCAATTTTTTTACAATAGGAATTGAATCAACCTATAAGACTTATTGCTGCAATTTGATTGCATATCGAAAGGTACAACATTGGAAACCCTTGAAAAAGAAGAGTCCATCCAAATATCCATGTGATCATGAAGAACATGATAGAAATCCACATGACGTAGGAAACCAAACTGCTGATCTATAATTTCTGGTGCATTGACCTGACGGTGCTACAAAATTTCTCTTTGAAACAATCCATAAGTATAAGCAGTAAAAACATCTTGAGCTAGAAATTCTTTTGCAAAATTCATAGCAGAAATATTGGCATGAAAATTTGGAGGTATCGATATGCTTTAATCAATTTGAAAAGGAGAAACAATATGCTCAATAATCTTTTAATTCTCAACAACAGGTAAGGAAGAGAAAAATATGTCTTATTGAATATGATCATAACCAACATCTTGAACTTGATCAATAGACAATGAATCTTTAGTATCTTGACAATAGTATGTTGCCAAATAATCTTCATGAAGATCATCAAGAAAATTCATAGCAAGATCATCCCCATGCTCATCATTGAAATTTTTTTATACTGTACTTACAAAATCATCTTGGTGATGTAAATCAAGGGCATATTCATTTTCTACATCACTAATAACAAAAAACGTTGATTCGCTAATTTCAAGATCTGTAGAATAAGACAAATCTGAAAATGATGTAGAATTTTAATCCAAATTTGATTTCTGTTCACAGTTATCCTCCTTCTCATCTGGATGTAAATGTTTATCACAAACCTGATCTCGAAGTCTGTCACAAGCCCAAATTTTTTCCTCAATTTCTCTAGCATCTACAAATAACTGTTCTAGTGATGAAGATCTCCTTTCTCTAAGATAAAGAACAAGATCAGGGTGTTGAGCTTATATATAATACAAAATGGAAACAACTTTAGAAGGCTAAATATCCTTAGGCATACTGTAATAAAAGATTTAAAATATCCTATTGAATGTGGCAAGAAATTCATCCTCCTCTCTTCTCAAAGCATAAATCTCAATCAAGAACTGATCAAATGATTTTTTCTCACCCCAACATCTCAAAAATGCATTATGAAAATCATTCCACGAACCAATGGAACAAGCTTCCAAATTTCTAAACCATAATGCAATATCTCCAAATAAAGATTTGCAAAATATCCTCATAACTACATCCTCATCCACAATTTCAAAATTATCGACGCAATTTTCAAAATCTTCCAGATGCTCCTCTGTTGAAACATGGTATTCTCCATTGAACATAGGAAGATACTTGAAAAACTCGAGAGGTTAAGAATGAAGAATAGATGGTAGCTTCAAATGTTGAAAAATTTCTCTTCTTATTTTAGATTGAACTTCAATAGGTTGAATACCATGTTCAACAAGGATTGCAAAAGATAAGTCAAATTTGTTTGCTACAAGATGACATGATTATTTATGTTCATGATAAATTGGCATATGCACATCATTTTTATCATAAGGTTCATCAGGAGGAATTAGATCAATATTTATAGCATAAGAAGATGATAGATATCATTCCAATGAGGGATAAACAAATGAAGGATTATGGTCATGGGAGTAAACAAAGCATAGGATGATCCTTTTCAAATGTAAGGGAAAATACAAGAAAGAGCTAATGAAAAATAATATAAGTTCTTGAAAGAAACTTATGATCATATACTTTGTTTTTCCCTTTAGTTCTTTCATCTTTCTATCAACCAAATTCTTCCTCCAGTGAAGTCTTCTTTTGTGGAGTCGTTAGGTGAAAGATTGCAGTCACTATCCAATATCTAATCCTTTTTCACCATAAAATATTAGAATTAGTCATTTTCATTCTCCCAGGGAAAATACCAAGTAGCCCGTGAGTGGACTGTGAGGTATCCCATGCGTCAATGCTAGGGTTTTAGTGAATTTTTTATGAGTCGAAGTCAAGGAGAGGGAAATGTGAGTTTTGAGGTTGAGGGAGAGAAGTGAACACGAAAGATGTGATGCCAAAGTTCTATATGATAACGGATTACTTTCAAGAATGGAACAAATTGCAAGAAAACAAGTATGAGAACGAGATCGACGAGGGGCGACGTGGGATTCTTTTGGCCATTCGAATTCTATCACTAGTTATGTGGATATGTGGATTGAGTGCAACGCCATGGAAAAAAACTATTATGTGGACCAATCCAAGGGTTTCCATAGATAAATCGTCGACTCAAGGGAATGTAACTACAAAAAATACCTCAATAGAGAAAGGTTGAGCGTATGAGAAATGACGACTTAGTTAATACTAGTGATGGGCGACTGGTACTTTCCCAGGTGGAGGCACCATAGAATATTGTTGAGATAAATTCACATAAATTAGGGTTTGTATGAGATTTTTCTAGTCATGCGATAGTGAGGGAGAGAAATGATTCACTCAGACTGGAATCGACCAGGGCGTAGAGGGTAGACTAAGGTGTTTCAAGAAGGTGGGAAAACACCAAGGTAGGGAATCTACTCATGGAGTTAGTGGTGCTGGCTCTGATAACACTGTCAGGCCAGGAATGGTAGAAACAATAACTCCACATTGACGATCTTTGCATTAGAATGATAGCTAAATATATACAAAATTATATGACTCTTGGTCTTCCCAAACAAGTGGTCATTCCTATCATGTATGACTTTTCATATTTACATATAGTTACAAGTAATGCACCCCTAAAGGAATTACGTGTCCAACAATTCACAAGGGTTTTGTTTACACGTAAGACAGGTATAGGTATGGATATTTCTATATTTATTATTTAGTTTCAAATCCTACCTCTAGTTTATTTTCGATGCTTACTTTGTCCTTTTCCAATAGTGGCATTTAATTTCTATTTGAGGGAGATTGGCCATGGAATATCTTATCATATCCACTCCAAAAATATGTTGTACCTTCCCACCACTTTAAACCTCGAAAACTACATTCTAGATCACCTCATGTCTATAGAGAAATAAACACTCACACTAAACCAACCAAGAAAGAGAATACATAAATAAAGAGGAATTAAACAATGACAATCTGACTATACACATACATTTTACCCTAGAAACCCTTAACCAAGAAAACCAACATTCCTTTAGAATCCCCTACTCTCTTGTTTTCTTAGTCATTCATAGAATAAAGAGTTACATGACTAACCTTTGTCTTCACCTAAGACACAGTCGTCATCCTACTCTCTTGCTTTACACAAGAACAACCCTTCATCCAATTCAACTTACATCTACATGACTCTTATGATTCTATAACAACATCAATATATTACAATTATGACATGCCATATTTATAGGATTTATTGTCTACAAAACCTTAATTCATGTTTCCCAAAAGTTCTTACAGATACATGCATATGATTGGCTACAATCCCATGAATCGCAATATTCTATTACACTCAACTACTCAGTTTACCACCATCCAGATACAAACCAATCGACCTCCATTTGGTCTCTAGTTGGATGCTACTTGAGTTTTTGTAGACCTCTTGTTTGTTGAACTTTTGACTTACCTATTGATTCCCATTCGATTGACTTCAACATGCATATCGACCATCTGACCATCGATTTGACTTATCCATTCAGTCAAACATTCACCCAATAGATCCACCTCAACTAGTCGGTCAATTTGACTATGTTTTCATTGCAAAGAATATAACAACCCAATATTCTCCCACTTGTTATCTTTTTTGCTGATACTGGAGAACTTGATTTTTTTTTCACTAACCTAGGGAAACACTGCCCATTGCCTCTCTACACCAAGAGAACTTCATAAGATTCACAGATTTGGTCAAAGAGTCTGGTATGTTTCCAAAATGTCTACCTTCTCTAGCAACACCTTCTTTCTTTCCACCAACTCTCTCACGAAATGTTTTTGTACAAAAATATTCTTTTCCTTGGAATGTTAAGCTAGGTTCTTTTCTAAGATAATTGCACTTTTACTGTCACAATTTATCTTCATATATTTCTTCTCAAACCCAATCCCTGAACACAGTCAATTTATCCATATGAATTATTTTCTTGCATGGGTGGCTACCATGTATTCAAATTCTGTTGTCGACAAGGCTACTACCACCCATCTCTTACTCATTCAATTGATTTCTCCACCAAACATCTTGAACACATATCTACTAGTCAACCTTCTTCTATCAAGATCTCCAGCCTAGTCGAATTCGAAAAAGCCATGTACATTTAATTCCTTTTCGGTTTCAGGATTCCCTTGGTAGTAGATCACATAGTTTGTTGTGACATGCAAGTACCTGAACACTCTCTTGACAACAATCTAGTTCTCTTTCCCAAGTGTCTACATGTACCTTCTCAATACTCCCACGATATGATAAATTTATGGTCAAGTGATGACCATTGCATACATCAGAATACGAACAACACTATCATATGGAACACGTTCCATGTCCCCTATCTCTTCCTATGTCTTTGGACACTCTTCAACAATTAGTTTTTCTCCTACAAAAATTGGTACCTTGGTTGGTTTTCAGTCCTGCATGTTGAAGCGCTTCAAGATTGTTTCAATGTACATCCTCTAATTTAATCAAATATTTCTAACTGCATGATCTCTCTTGTTCTCCATTCCTAGAATGAAATTCACAACACCAAGATCCTTCGTATAAAAATTGGAGGATAACTACATCTTCACCTCCTTTATAACATCCATGTTGTTTTCGAAAAACAACATGTCGTCGACATACAAGGCTACATATATGAAATGAACACCTTCTTCCTTTGAATATACACAATGATCAATATTGCTTCTCACAAATCCCAAACTAAGGATGTATGTTTCAAACTTTTGGTACCACATCCTTGGTGTTTGCTTTAGACCATAAAGGGATATATTCAACTTTCACACCAATGCTTTCTTTCCCTTTAATGCAAATCCTTTAGGTTGTTTCATGTAGATTTCTTCTTCTAGGTATCCATGTAGGAACACTACCTTCACATACATTTTCTTTATCTCAAGATCAAATCCTGCAGTCATAGACATTAATATTCTAATGGAAGTTAATTTTGCAACATGAGAGAAAATCTCATTGAAGTCAACTCCCTTGACTTGGGAATACCATTTGGCTACCAGTTGAGCTTTGAACTTCTCGACTTGACCTACTACATTCAACATTTTCTTGAAAACCAACTTGATACTAACAAGTTTCCTTCCATTAGGTATTTTGATTGAATCCCATGTCCCATTCTTGTACAAGGATTCTGTTTCTTCGACCATGGCCTCCTTCCATAGTTTACCTTCTGTCGAGTTGATTACCTCCCTGATCGACTTGGGCTCATCGTTAGTGGTAGATAATACAAATGAAAAATGGTAATTAGGTAGACTATACCTTTTATCTCGTTTCCTTAGTCATTTATACCTCTTTACAACTAGATTAGACTATTCCACCTTTTTATCTAATTCATTCGACTTGTATGAATCATGTTCCTCGTTCCTCAGCTCAAACATCAACTTCTCTTATTATTTATAAATTTGATCCTCTTCAGTATTGGAAGTTCCTTTGACTTCCATGATTGTAAACATTTTTTCTCAACACCAGATCCCATAGCTTAAATCCTTTCATTCCATCCTTGTATCCAATGCAAATACCCTTGACTACCTTATTATCCAACTTGTTCCTCTTTTCCTTGGGAACATGCACAAATGTGTCATAGCCAAAGGCTATGAGATGTGAAAGAGAATGATTCTTACCAAACCACACCTCATGTGGAGTCAATTCAACTAGCACTGATGAAGAATACCTATTTACCAAATATTTTGTAGTGTCGACTGCCTTTGCCTAGAATTCTTGTGCGAACCCGACACCACTAAGCATGGTATTTTCCTTTTCCATCAATGCCCTATTCATTCTTTCAACAACTCCATTTTATTGTGGGTATATGGTGTGGTATTTTGGTGTTTTATGCCACATTGATTTCATAACTTCTCAAAATCCTTACCATAGAACTCACCTCAATTGTTAGTTCTCAACACCTTGATATTCTTATTTGATTGGTTTTCCACAAGAGATTTAAACTCTTTGAAATTCTTGAAAACCCCTGATTTCTTCATTAGGAAATATAGCCATGTCTTCTTGGATAAATCATTTATGGAGGAAACATAATATATATATCCTTCAAGTGAAGGGATCGGTACAGGCCCAAACATGTCACTATGTATCAATTCTACAATCCCTTTTTTCCTTGTATATTTGGATGGGAATCTCACATGATTTTATTTTCCATAAATAGAATATTAAACGAAATCAAATTATAAATTAAAATAAGGAAAACCTTCTACCATACCTTTTCTATGCATGGATCAAAGTCCCTTTTTTGCAATATGTCCCATTCTATGGTGCCATAGCATGGTCGGGTCAACTAGATGAGGAATAGTCAATTTGGTTGAAGTCGAGTTGAGTCGCAGTTGAATTGAATTTAGGAACAACAATGTTGTTCCATCCAGTCAATTCAAAACTCCCCTAAAACTTGTAGAGGGTTCCAATCCAAACTCCTCTCATTAAGACCATTTCTCCCTTTACCATTTTGCATGAATCCTTCTGAAATAATGTGTGCACACCTGCATCACTCATTATATTGACATATATCATATTTCTTGCCAAACCTGGAAGGGTTATACTCCTCCCATCTTATAGAATAAGTTGGACTCTTCCTCATCCAACAATTTTAGTTGTTGGTTCATTCCCCAATAATACATATCCTCCATCATATCTCTCATATTCACAGAACCATTCCCTGTGAGGTGTCATATGAAAATATTTACTTGATTGGATCAACCAAACCCTATGATCTGATTGTGCACTTGTCAATTCCAGATACATGTATCCTCTTTTGCATTAAGTGGTCTTTCTCTCAATCGACTGTTGTAATATTATGGAATAATTTTAGTAGCTTTTGACTTACAGTCTCTCTTGTAATTCCGAACTTTACTACATTTCCAACATCTTCTCATTGATTGAACCGAGGATTTAGATCTACCCTTCTACTTAAGATTTCTACCAGATAATTTTCCCTTTCCTCTATCAATCAATCAACCTCTCACCATCAGGGCATCCTTGGTTTATCCTTCCATGTTATTCCACCTCATTTCCTATGACAACATATATGCAACCATGACTTCAAGCATTAATGTGGTTGAATTACTCCCGATAGCCATGATTAAACTTTCCCATGAATATGGAAAAGAACATAGTAGACTAATACATTTATCCTCCTTAGTGGTTTTAATGTACACAAAAAATTGCTAACTTATTACAATGTTGAATGCATTTAGGTGCTCTATTAAGAAGATCCCATCACCCATCCAAAGAAGATACAATTTATTTCAAAGAAACAACTTGTTTAGTAGGGATTTCAACTGATACAAGATTCAAAACTTGTCCCATAGTTTCTTTGTCATGTATTTTCTTGAGACATTCAACAATACTGAATATGGAAGACAAAGTCGAGTCATACTCCTTGCCCTCCTTTTGAGTTTCTCCCATTCTTCCTTCAACATACCTGTTAGAATTCTTCCAAGACTCACAACTACCCATTGTTCTCGATCTAGAAGGAGATATTCCATTTTAATCTTCCAAAGCTCAAAATTTTGGCCATCGAATTTTTCGATCTCTATCCTCCAACTTCTTGCCATTATTTGAAGCACAAATTAATCATCACTTTCTTACAACTTCCACTAGACCTAGTTTAGATCATATCTAATACTACTTAACCTTACTCTGATGTGACTTGTACAGAGAAACAAAATGATCTTTGATACCACTTGTAGCAGAGCACGATTTGATACCACTTGTAGAGAAATAAACACTCACACTAAACTAAATAGGAAAGAGAAGACAACTAAAGAAGAATTAAACAATGACAATAAGATTGTACACAAATATTTTACCCTGTAAAACCCCTAATCGGTAAAACCAATACTCCTTGAGCATCTCCTAATCTCTTATTGTCTTATTTAGTCATAGAATAAATAGTCACATGAGTAAACTTGGTCTACACCTAATACACAATTTTCATCCTACTCTCTTGCTTTGCACAAGAACAACCTTGCAGCCAATTTGGCTTACATCTACATGACCCTTATGATTCTATAACAACATTAATCTATTATAATTACAACATGCCATATTTATAGGATTTACTGCATGAAAACCCCTAATTTATTGCTCCCAAAAACGGTTACAAATCCATGCATATGATTTGATGCAATCTCGTGAATCTTAGGATTCTGTTACAGTTGACCAACAATAAACTACGAACCAGTCGACCTTGTTAAAATATTCGATGTGCTCATTTCACCATAGACAATATCACAATATTATCTCCCAACCATAGGCACACAACCAACCCCAAGCATTGTAACCTTTGACAGATAGAATGATTCTGGAAGCATCACTAGACCCAACTTATAACCAAGAGAGAGTGCACCTTTATCCAAATATAGTGCACCAAGTAGAAAGTCCCAAACCACAAACCAAGACCAAAACCCAACTACAGTAGCTGCAACTGCACTCCTCCTCTAGACTTGCGCACCACTTGACTTGAGTGTGAGTTTGCGTCCAAATGAACTCGAGCACCCTCTACTTATAGTGCTCTTTGTCAACTGTCTAGGCCAAGTTCTTCTTCTATAGGCTAATACTTTAATATTAATTATTTTATTGAGCTGACTTGTCTTCTATGGTTTCTACACATCTATTATGGTTTCTCTAGCTTCCAAAATATTCTAATCTAGTCAGAGGTTACACATGGAGGTTGATACCTCCCACGGCTACCATAATATCAATACTCCCTCCTAGCTAGGGAGGTATTAACAAGTAGCATCATCAAAACCACACATGCTATCCCATGATCTTGTAGATCAAGTCACGAGCATCATCATCACTATCAACATCGTCTGATAGCATCCCGACATCAAATTATATCATCATTTGTATCATCTCTCAAGGCCATACTCCATCTGAGTAATCTGGCATGATGCTGAATAAGTCATGTGATGAAATCAACGCACTCAAAAAAGTGTCTCGCATAATTCACCCACTAAACAAAGTGATATAGGGACCATTCTTCTAATACAGACATATTTCCTAGAATAATAGTTGTCCCAATAGATGCTGAAAGCTCCACAATGGGCTGCAAGGACCATATTTCTAATTCGGACACACATCCTAGAAGAATTTCAGTGCTCCCATATGTTGAAAGCCATGCCATGGGCTATAGATACCATTCCTATAGGAATGTTAGTCTTAGACTATTTTTTAATCAGGTCACCATATGTACCATAGAGATCAATCTCTACCCATATGTACCTTAGAAAATATCGGTCCCATATAAACCACCCTAATTGGGATGCCATGTCCTTAGGGGGTGGAATATTCAACCTAGTCAGGCCATTAACTATGCCTTAGGATAATATCAGTCCTTGACCATTTTCCTAATTGATCCACAATATGTGCCTTAGGAAAATACCATTTCATGATACAACAACAATTTGTCAACCTGGACCATTCTCCACAGGGAGAATGTCTGTCCAATAACAATCTATTCTACCTGGACCATTCTCCATCTGGAGAATGTTTGTCCACCAACACATTGACTATCCATGATTCCATATATCAACACTCCCTCCCAACCGAGGAAGTCATCTCCTCCCTTTAAACCAAGGGATAAATCTCCACGAGTCCCAGCTTGTACCTCTAGTATGCAAACTTTATCTTGGATAGAGGCTTCATCAAAATATCAGTTGTCTTCTCATCATGGAGATGTACTGGAGAATCACTTATCCATTATAGACTTTATCACATATAAAATAGTACTTGATCTCAATGTGCTTCGACCTATCATGGAACAAGAGGTTCTCTAAAAGATTCACACAACTCTGATTATCACAATATATCACAATCGAATCAAACACCTGATCAAATAGTCTAGAAACCAACTTACAAATCCATACTGCTTCTGTACAAGCATCACAAGCTACAATATACTCTACTTCTACAGCGTTGAGTGAAACAAAATTTTATTTCATGATATCCCATGATATCATAGCAGATCCCAAACTGAAACATATGCCAGAAGTATTATTTTTTTCATTTTCACTCCTTTCCCAATATGAATCAGTAAATCCATGCATTTGTACTTCATTTTTTGAGGCATATCTCAAACCATAGTTTAACGTCCCATGAAGATATCTCAAAATATTCTTTGTAGCTATCCAATTCTCATGTCTAGCTTCCACCTGGAACTAGCTCAACGTGTTCACAACAAAGAAAATGTCCGACCGAGTATTAATCAAATACATCAATGAGCCAATCAACTGCTAGTACAGGGACAAGTCTATTGGATCAGAATCAAAGTCTCTCATCTTCCTTAGATCTGTCACCATGGGAGTTGCCATGTATTTGCAATATATAATCCCAAACTTCTGAAGGATATTCATAACACACTTCCTTTTCCCTAGGAATATTTCACCATGCTTTTTCCATACTTCTAGTCCCAAATAATAATGCATGAGACCAAGATCCTTCATATCAAATTCAGAGGCTATATCCCTCTTACACTGAATAATGAGAGGATCTACACCTGTCAAAAACAAATCATCAACATATAGTAGTAATATCACATGTGCATCATTGACAACCTTGTAATAAAGGTTTGGATCAACATAGCTCTTGGAAAATCTAAGTCTTTTCAAGTAAATGTCAATTCGTGCATACCAAGCTCTTGGAGCTTGCTTGAGTCCATACAAGGCCTTATTTAATCTACATACATGGGTATCTCTCAAGTGTACCTCAAAAACTTGAGGTTTCTCTATGTATACTTCTTCCTCAATTACTCCATTGAGAAAAGTGGTCTTTACATCCATCTGATGTAAACTATAACCCATGGATGTTGCAAGAGATATGACGGCTCTAATAGAGGTATATCTGGAAACTAGAGAAAATGTCTCATCATAGTCTTCTCTCTCCTATTGGAAGAACCTTTTAGCCACAAATATTTCCTTTTATTTATCGATACTCCCATCTAACACATGATTTATCTTGTAAACCTATTTTGAAGTTACTACAAACTTTCCTTTAGGTCTGGGCACAATTTCCCATACATCATTTTTCATGATGGATTGATATTTTTCCATCATACCTTCCTTCCATTCTTTCCTCTTGACTAATTCTTCAAAGGTGGAAGGTTATGCATTGACAAGACTTGTCATGAGTATCGCATAACTAGAGAACCTTTTGGGATTTTTTTCTTTCCCTAAAGGTGCCACTAGGAGCTTTATGTCTTTCTTCTTCTTGTAAAGTGGATTCTAGCCATGCTGGTCATTTTATGTTCTTGGGTACAACAACTAGTTCTACAGGTTCAAGTGGTTGGTATGGTTATTCACTGGGATGTTCAGGAGAAAATGTACTTTCTTCCTTGGGATCTTCATGTTCTTATTGTTGTTATTATGGTAGCTATGAGAGGTATTAAACTCTATGTGTAGCCTTTGACGAGACTAGAATATTCTGGGAAGCAAGAGAAACCCTAAACTTATGTGTAGAAATCCTAGAAGACATGTCGACTTAATAAAATAATTAATATTTAAGTGTTAGCCTCTAAAATAAGAAGTCAGCCTAGACAGGTGACAAAGAGGACTATAAATAAGAGGGTGCCAGAGCTCATTTGTCATTCACACTCTCATAAATACATATGACTAGTGGTGTGCAAGTTTGGAGAGGGAGTGCAGCTGCAACTATTGCAACTGGGATTTTGGATTTTGGTTGGAATTTATCTTGGTTATGGTTTCAAATTTTTTCTTGGTATTTGGTTATTTTTTCTTGGTGTTGTACCCTTGGAGAAAGGTGAGCTAACTTGGTTGGCTATTGTTCTTCTTCCAGAATTATTCTTTTTTTCAAGGTTAAGGTGCTCGGGGGTGGCCTTTGTGCCTATGGTTGGGTGACAATATTGCTATATTGTATATGGAAAAATGAGAAAATATATTTATTTCTAATAGGTTATGGGCCCACACTATCTTCAGACAGTATAAGCACTGGAATATAGATTGGGAAGTTATTTTTTAAGCTCGTTGTGGCACTAGTTACAACTACAACTAGGTTTTCTAATTATGCAGCTGCAACAAACCCTAACCCTTGTGTTTGGGAACTTATCATGAAACATTTTACCTAATTCCTTAACATCCTAATGCACCCTAGTCTAGTGCACCTCTTGGTACTCTTAGCTAGAAAAAACGTCAGGTTTTAATTTTTGGTCAAAGTCAAAGGTGGTCAAATTCAAAGTCAAAGGTTGACTTCTGGTCAAATTGATTTTGTAGTCAAAGTTGAAATTTTAGAGTTTCTAGCTTGTTCTAATAATTGAATCTTGTGATTGAGTTTTTGATCTCTTCTTTTCAAGATGGTATCTAGTTTTAGATTGGAAGAAAAGCTGGACGATGCTACAAGACTTCAAAGGTATGCACTTGTATATGTTATCCAAGTTATATCATCTAGAAAAATGTGAGTGTGTTTGCAGGAAAAGTATTAGATACCTTGTCCAAGATGTAATATTGGATTTAGTGCATTCAGAGGAACAAGCGCACCCTCCATAACAGTTGAGGCTTCATGTTCTAGGTTTGATTAAATTGGTAAGCTTCAAATTTGTGTATATCAATGGTGATAGTCATTACAAATTGCGAAAGTAGTCTTTGAAATATTCTATTATTTCTAGGTGCAATAAATACTTGACTACATATGAATACCATTGATATATTTTTCTTATTGTACTTGTTTGCAAGATGAAATAACATCTCCTCTAGATAGATATTTCTTGTTTTCTCTTGTTATTCTTGTTCCGGGCAGGTACCCTTGTGAAATATGTTTGATTAACAATCCTTTCGGACGCTGTCATAGAAGAATTTTATAAGGGTGACACAACTACTAGATAAGCAACAATCAAAATAGTTAGAAACAAAATTAAAGAGACTCAGAGGAGTCAGACTCGAAGGAAGTTAGGAATCAAAAGGAAACCATAATAGGATTATGACACTTTGTAGAAAGCAAAGAGAGATGCAACACACATACGCATGGACTCTCTCAGATGGAGGGAGCTGATAAAAAAATTCCAAAAGAAGAGCATGCATATTGCTCATTTAGGCGTGAAGCTGGAATTAGGAGGGAGCTCATCCCCAACGTTATGATCCATTGAAGAATCTGTAACTACTATGAAGTATCTATCTATTTTCTTCATTGGAAGTGGCAGCCATGATAAGCAACACGTGTTCAATTTGACTCTAGAAGAAGTCTTCTTCGAAAAGAAGCCTTGAATATCCTTGGTTTTCCATCTACATTTATTTTCCTATGGCAGATGGTTGGAGCCTTAAGGAAAAAAGGGCATGTAATCTATAGAAGATTCCATGGACTCCAACATTGAAGAGAAACGTGAGGAAGAACATGAAGATTCCAAGAAAGAAAGAAAAGTCAGAACAACCAATTGAACCAATTTGAACCCACTAGAAGCAGTCAATCATAAGGAATGAAAGGAAGTTGTGATGAAGAACAATGTATGTGAGAAATTGTGAAAAAGACTTAAGCATTGAGAGATACAAGGAGAGATTTAGGGCTAGAGGGTTCTCCCAGTAGGAGGGAGAAGAATACGATGACAACTTTTTCTAGTAACCATATATAACTCTACCTGAGCTACTATATCTCCTACAATAACCATGGGCTGGAGTTTACATCAGATGAATGTAAATATTGTTCTTCTCAACAGAGTAGTTGAAGAAGAAGCGTATGTAGAGAAACCTCAAAGTTTTGAGGTATACCAGAAAGAGACCCTTGTATGCAGATGGAAGAAGACATTGTATGGATTCAAGAAAATTTGGTGCAAAGCCTCTCATGTACAACAAAAGTTTGGTGAAAACTCCCTATGATAGAGGAAGTATATTGAAATGGTTCTTCAAAAGTCTGGGATGATGTATTGAAAATCCAACAAACTCCCAAAATGATAGATCTGAAGAAGTTGAGAGACTCTAATCCAGTAGACCCGTCTCTGTATCAACAATTGATTGTATCGTTAATGTATTTGGATAATACTCAACCAAATATTTTCTTTGTGGGACGTTTAAGTTATGATATACAACTGCATGGATTTATCGATTCAAATTGGGAAGGGAGTGTAGATGATATTGTTGGCATGTTTATCAGGAAAGTGTTCTTGTCATTGATGGCAAGATCAAAGTATGCAGCGATGGAAAAACAGGGACAACGTAAGCTCAGAATAGAAAGTGCAATGGTGCACGCAGAGTGCAAGAGTGTGCTTGTTCATTTGATGGAAAACAAGAAGGCAAGGAAGATCAACAGTGCAGGGATAATGGCATGGAAAGATCAGAAGCGTAAACTCCATTTCAGAGTTTTGGATATCGGGAAATTGAGAAGTCAAGAGTTGAGACTCTTCAACACAGGAGTCCCGGAGTTGCGAAATCTTGAAATCCTGAACGAGGCACATCAACAAGAGTTTTGCAGACCGGGAAATAAATCCATTTTAGAGTTTCGGATACCAAGAGATTGAGAAGTCAAGAGTTGAGACTCTTCAACATAGGAGTCCCAGAGTTGCAAAATCCGGAATCTCGAAATCCCAAAATAGGCACATAAATGAAGAGTTTCGTAGACTGGGAAATAACTCCATTTCAGAGTTTTGGATACTGAGAGTTGGAAGAGTCAAGATTCTTCATCATCAGGACTCCCGGAATCGTGAAATGCGAAACGCTGAAATCCCGGAACAAGGAGGAAAATTTCGGGTACCAGGAGTTGGAAGAGTCAAGACTCTTCATCATCAGGAGTCCCGGAATCGCGAAATGAAAAACGTCAAAATCCTGGAAGAAGGAGGACGATTTCGGATACTGGGAGTTGGGGATGTCAAGAGCTCTTATTACAGGAGTCCCGAAGTCGTGAAATGTGAAATCGCGAAATGTCAAAGACTCCATACCGGAGGTTCGGATACCGGGAGTTGGAGATGTCAAGGACTCTCACGACAGGAATCCCGAAGTTGTGAAGTGCGAAAAGCCGAAAAGTTGAGATGCCTCCATTTCGGAGTTTCGCAGACCAGGAGGTGGAGTTGTCAAGAACTCTCACATCAAGAATGATGAAATATCGATGTGAGAAATCACGAAGAGATCTGGACCGTTGATCCGACTCCATTTCGGAGCTTTGGATACCGGGAGTTGGAAGAGTCAAGTGACGAGACTCTTCATCGCAAGAATCGCGAAAGGCCGAAATGCAAAATGATGAAATGATCAGAGATAGTGCAACCAAGCTCCATTTCGGAGCTTTGGATACCGGGACATGGAGCATCAAGAACTCATCGCCACAGGAACGTCGAAGTGCTGAAAAGAGAAATCGTGAAAGCACTATATAGATAAGCGCTCGGTCACCTCTCATAGTCACATGGTCAAAGAGATGTAGAGAAAAGCTTGAAGTGGCAAGCTCCTTTTTTGGAGTTTCGGAGATCGCGACTTGGAGATTCGAGATGCCACACAACAGGATTGCTGAAATGCCGAAGTGTGAAATGGAGAAATGAACACAAGATTCAATGAAGACAATTCAACAGTGCAGATGAATTTGAATAAGATCGAAGGGCTACTGTTGCATTCACAGTGTAACTGCTAGAAACAAATGATGGTTTCTGCCAGAGGATGAGCTCATCTATGATAGAGAAGACAAAGAGTCTCAATTGCTAGAGAAGTTGAGGAATCTCGATATAACACCCAGTGATGATGGATGCGGGAGTGAAACCACTCGAGAAGCCGAAGAGTTACCATGATGAACAGGCAGAGCACCCCCCATAGGAGGGTAGGTAGAAAAAAGAGAGACAACATGGCACACAAGAGATGGGATAGCGGTGGAAGAGTGAAGTGGAGAAAACACCCCGATGTGGAGGAGATTATGGGTGGAGAGGA
>JZKD02S1979056.1:49193-62939 GCA_000966675.3 Picea glauca
TAAAACTCACACCATTATACATCAAACAAACGTGGGTACATTACCCAAACCTTTGTGCTACTGAAATTCGCTACCAAACTTTCTTCAAGGGTTTACATCAATGACAACCAACCCAAATAATCAACAATATCCCCCTTTGGCATTGATGTCAACACTTTGATGCAATACTGAAGTCATATCACTCATTCTCCTCATGTGACCATCGCTCCTCCTCGAACCATGCCTTTGTGCTATTTATCCAAGCATTTACCTTTGCATATGATAAATCTCTCCCTCTTTGTCATCAATGGAAAATGTATCTTTCCATCCGATGATTCTCCCCGTGATTGAACTCTTCCTGAAACTGATATCCCAACCTAAAATGTCCTCTTTATGGTGCTTCCTCATGTAAATCTAAGACATATAAGATAAGCATTCAAAAACATTCATTTTGGAGTATAAATTACTCTGAGTCTCTGGCAAAGATACTCAAAGGCTTCCCTTGGAAGAAATTTTATAAAGATATCTGCCACTTGTTCTTTTGTGCCCACATACTCAACTCTGATGTTCTTCTCTGCAACTTATTCCCGTAGAAAGTGATACATGATTGGAATGTGCTTCATCTTGGAGTGCATCACCGAGTTATTTGAGATACTGATGACACTTGTATTATTACAATAGATTGGAATGGGCTCATCATACTCAACCTATATATATGTCAGAGTTTGTTTCATCCATAGAACCTGTGTACAACATCCTATTGCTGCAACATACTCTGCTTCAACTGTAGATAAAGATAATGATGATTGTTTCTTTCTTAGCCAAGATACTAAACACTCACCCAAGTAGAACGCTGATCCACTGGTGCTTTGTCAGTCATCAATGCAACCTTCCCAATCTACATTTGTGTAGGAAATACGTGATATATCCTATCTTTTTGGATACCATAATCCAAACACTTATGTTCCTTTGAGATATCTGAAAATCCTCTTCACTGCTAATACATGTGATTCCTTTGGTGCTGCTTGAAATCGTGCCACCTATCCAACTGGCTACTTTACATCTGGTCTGGATGATGTCACATATAGTAATATACCAATCATTGACCTGTATTTCCTCTTGTATGTAGACTTTGAATCACCATCTTTTCTCAACTTGCAACTGGTTTGCATATGAGTGGTAACTGGTTTGCAATCTTCCATTCCGAACCTCTTTAGCATTTCTCTGATATACTTAGTTTGAGAAATAAAAATTCCTCGGTTACTTTGACGTATATGAAAACTAAGAAAGAAGGATAGTTCTCTGAGTAATGAAATTTCAAATTCATTCTGCATATCCTTTGCAAATTTTTATCTTAACCTGTCATCATTACTCCCAAAAATAATATCATCAACATAAACTTCAATTAATAAAATACTATCTTGAGTTACCTTGATGTAGAGGTTGTTGTCTGCACTTCCTTTTCTGAACCATGCTTGTTGTAGATATTTATTTAGTCGAGAGTACCATGCTCTAGGAGCCTAGTTTAGACCATACACGGCCTTCTTCAATTTGAACACGTAATCTGTGTTCTCTAACAACTGAAATCCTTCTGGTTGTTCGATGTAGACTTCTTCTTCAAGTTCCCCATTTAGAAAAGATGATTTCACGTCCATCTAATACACTTTAATATTATTGGAGCATGCATAAGCTAAGAACAATCGGATTGCTTCCATTCTGGAAACTGGGGAAAATGTCTCTTCAAGTAGATTCCTTCAACCTGTGCGTATCCTTTACATACCAATCTAGCTTTGTTCCTTGTAACATGTCCATCTTCATTCAATTTATTTCTGAAAACCCACTTTGTGCCAATCACATTCTTAATCTTTGGTCTTGGAACCAATTCCCAAGTGTCATTATTCTCTATTTGATCCAATTCTTCATCCATGGCCTTATTCCAAAATTCATCCTTGTTGGCCTCTTCAAAACTATTTGGTTGAATCGTAGATAAGAGTGCTAGGTGCATTTGTTCTGGTGAACGGATTCTTCTTCTAGTCTCAACTCTTGCATCCTTGCTTCAGATAATCTGATCTGAAGGATGGTTCTTTTGTACTCGTTTTCTAGGTGTCTTTGGAGGCACTTGCTAAACTTGCTCTTCTAGTTCTGTCTGATCTT
The DNA here is from genome assembly GCA_000966675.3 of Picea glauca. Lineage (NCBI taxonomy): Eukaryota > Viridiplantae > Streptophyta > Pinopsida > Pinales > Pinaceae > Picea > Picea glauca. Next base: position 51,327 of record JZKD02S1979056.1, read on the forward strand.
TTTCATCTTCCTCTTCTACTTCTTCTTCATATTTTTCTTCTTCTTCGTAAAGCTGTTCCACTGATTCATTTTCTTCTTCCTTTGATTCTCGTCCACCTGTTTCATCAATTGTTACATTGATGCTTTCCAAAACTTTGTTCAATATCATATTGTAACACTTGTATTCTTTACTTGTACTTGAGTAACCAACAAGTACTCCTTTGTCCATAGGAGAGTCAAACTTTCCAATTCTTCCATCTTCTCTTTTGATGTAACATTTTCTTCCAAATACTCTGAAGTGCTTCACATTTGCATGTCTTCCTTTCCATAGCTCGTAGGGAGTTTTGTCATTGTTTTTTCTGAGCATTACTCTATTTTGAATGTGAACTGTTGTATGCACTGCATGTGTCCAAAAAATGTCTATCAATTTGGAATCAATTAGTATTTTTCGAGCCATTTCTTGTGTAATTAACATCCATAATGTTCCTTTGTCTCTGAACCACTCTTTGAACCAATCTATGAATCCATGCTCTCGTTCATTGTCATATATTTTTTCAAACCTACTAAGTGTTCTTACAAATCCATCTCTGTCCATATTCTCCAAGACTCTACTGCACAACTGTCCATAATGTTGAACCATTTATTACTATACTATTATGAAGTCTTCACTACTACAACTATCAAATTGTACTTCTACTAACTGATTGCTCTGGATCTGTCTACTCAAACTTTTCAAGCTGCTCGAAGGATGGTTCTTTGGTCTGTCACAACTATCACACAGACTCCCCCTGTCTAATATTCATGTTGCCTGGGAGTCTCTAAGCTAGATGGATCATAACAATTCCTGCTCTGATGTGTATTCATCATCATCTTTATTGGTAGATTCATCATCTCTCTGAGCTATGACTTATTTCTTTCTGTTTGTGGATTCATCTTTCACTATAATGCCTGAAAGTACAATCTCTTGAACCTATTCCTTATTTACCCGTCCTTCTTTTCTTTCAATTTTTTTCCAAACCTTTATGTATATGACATCTTTCTTTTTCTCTGTATATTTTTCTTCATCTCTTTTTATTGCCAATCTTGCGATCTCTGGGACATGGTCTTTGTTCACCTATTCTTCGTGTTTTATTATCCATACTTTCTTATATCTAATATCAATTTTCTCTTTCATGGAAGTATCGATCATGCTTCTACAATCACTAGCTATGTGTCCATAGTTATGAAATTTGTAACATTCAATGTTACGTGGGGCCACATAGGCATTTCTTACTTGAACATTTCTTTTATAGTCCCTGCAATCTGCAACCTTATGTCCAAAATTAGTACAATAAAAATAATGACCATAAAAGAAATTTTCATACCTGGGAGTGGATGATCTTCTTTGTGGTGTAGTCCTTCTGAATTTTTTCCTTGACTGATCATGATCATGATTTAAGATTCTTTGTGGCTTGAACATGGATGGTCTTCTTGAAGATGTATCTTCAATAGTTTTCTTAGATTCTGGTTGACCATGATTTCTTCCTTTGAGTACTTCTAAATAACTCTTTCTATTTTCTTCATTATTCTTTTCTAGCAACCTAGAGAGATTCTCTTCATTCTACATAACTGATGTGGATGTTTCTGTCTCTTCAATGTAGTTGTTGAGCTTGATGATTTTACTTCTCAATGTGACAACTTCTTCTTCAAGCTTCTCAACCTCTTCTTCTTTCTTCATTATTTTAGACTTCATGACCTCTTCTATTCTTTTCGCTTCTTCAAGATGGATTTTTAATGTGATTATTTCTTATTCAAGTCCTTTCTCTTATTGAACAAACTCTACCTCAAGATGGTTTAGATTGTTAGTTATTTCCTTAAGATGATCTGTCAATATATTCTCTCTCATTTTTGCTTCTTCCTTCTATGCTGCTATGTTGGCTTCCAAATACTGTTTTTGACCTTTAAGATTTTCTTCGATCTTTCTGGCTTCTTAAGTTCTTGATGACCTGTTGGGCTTCTTAAAAAATGTGAGCACCTTCCTTTTGTTTCATCAATTCCTTCTTGAGTGACTTGTTTTCTTCTCTTTCTCTTCTTAGTTCATCTAAAACACTGATCAATTCTTCTTCATAGTTGTCTTCCTTTTCAATTAGTTTTTCTGTCTTATGGAATTCCATTTCAAGATGTCTGCATTTTTCACAATTAAATAAAAACAACATACCTTTGTTGATTATGTACTCTTCATCTTCTGAATCTGTTTTACATGGTGAACACATTTCTTCTTGATCTGTACCTGCATCTTCTTTGGAATTTTCTAAATCTGCGATGGGTGAAGAATATATATCATGTAACTTATCCAAAATTTCTTTGGTTGATGAACATTTACCAACCTTTTCTCTTACCAGATTAGGTAATCCTTCCCAAATGAAATACATTGCTATTTTGTTATTCTTCTTCAATTCCTTCTTGGTTGCAGTCTTTGCCATTTTTGAACTATCATATCCTGTAACGACTGATAGCCAAATATAATACCCCTGTGCCTGTAAAAATACTTTCATTCTTCCAATCCACATCTCATACTTTAAACCGTTCTGACCATTGAGCAATGGTACTCCATTCTCAGAATAATCCATGATCTCCTTCTAGTGGTTAAACTGTTTCCTGAAGGAACCTGCTCTGATACCAATTGTTGGATTACTGAGAGGGGGAGTGAATCAATAATAGAGAAATCTAATCCTTTTTAACCATAAAATGCAAGTGTTATATCAATGTAGAATTATCATCCAATAGTTGCAGAGTAAATAAACAATGAACAAATGAACAATCATACACATACATAGTACACCAATATTTTACGTGGAATCCCAAAGCGAGAGAAAACCACATAATTATTTTTCTTATATGTCTTTAAGAATTACATTCATTGGAAGCACCAACTTCCTTTGTTTTCCAACTGCAACTGGAAGGAGGCTCCAACCCCCTAGTTTCTTAGGCTACAACCTAAGAGAAGCTCCAACTCCCCAATTCTTTGGCTACAACCAAAAGGAGGCTACAACCCCCTATGTTCTTTGGCTACAACCGGAAGGTGGCTACAACCACCTGTCGTTGCCTCGTCCAAACAAACTAAAATATAATTAGAATGATGGGACCACTATCACACTATCACTGTGAGATATACTACTGTAAACTTGTACCAATCAACTTGCACAAAAAAACCTGTAACAACCTATACCAATAACCTATGCCAACATGTACCATACATCAACCTGTGCCTCAACATGTACCATAAAAAAGTGCATCAACCATGCACTAAACCTGTACAAATGACCTGTCACAATAACCTGTCCAAAAACCTATCACAACAACCTGTCTTATCAATATTATCAACCAAATAATATCTACTCACCAAGATCAATCACCAAGACAAATCTCAACCATATGCACAATATCACCAAGATGTGCATCAACCAAGCATAACACAAAAACTCATAATCATCACCAAGATCAATATGTGCTTCTAATAATATACCAAGACAAGTATGCTACATCATCCATAAACCATATGTCAACAATACTAATAATAATGCCTCCAACCATGTACCAAGTATGTACCAATCATGCATCAACTATGACTCATAAAGATGTACCAACATCATCAACTACTTGTCTCAACCATGTACCCAACATGTACTTCAACCCAAATCCCTCATCAATTTCATCACCCAAATATTATTTTTAACTCTGCCATAGACCTGGTGTATATGATCACATACCTACAAACCTTCCTTAACTTTAACAACAAGAAACTAGCATTTTCATCAAACTTTACTTTAGTCTCACATGACTAATTTTGGATTAGTCAACAACCCTAACTTGAAATAATCCTAATTATGTACCTGTAATGAACAAAGGTCTAAAAATAATACACAATGTTCTTCAGTGTCTTGTCTGCAATTTCTCCAGGTTTCACTTCTTTGAAGCTCCCCAAAAATGAGTTATAGCAAAAACGACATACCTTGCTGAATTCTGGCTTATTCTAGAGATTGAACTTGTAGAGAATTCCACACACAGAATATTTTATGTATTGTTGGCCCTTGACCAAGTTTTGGGAGTTTCTTGGTCATATTGACCTATTTTGGGACTTCGAAAGCCGTCGAAGATGGAGCACCAGACGAAGCGGAGATTGCAGAATCTCGGCCCACTTTTGGGTCCCTTTTTGGGTTTTGGGAATATGTAATGGGAAATGGATGTTGGCACGTGGGTTTACCCACGCTTAGGCTGATTTTGTATGTATAAATAGAAGGATAGGAAAGAAAGTGGTAGTCAAATATTGTATCTATGTGATATAGGCTGAGTGCCAAGATGGGATCTGTGTGATCAAAGGTTTTGTGCATTCTGTATAGACTTGCAGAGCTTAGCGCAAGTCCCTATGTGAATATATAGAAGGCTTTGTGTTGTAAGGCAAGGAAGAAGGATCTAGTGAGCTGCGCAAATATTCTATCCTATGCGAAGAAGGGTTTTGGTGGCTCTATGCTATAACCGATTGGATGACGATAATAAAGAAGAGTTGGGGGACATAGCCCTAGGGAGGGGGTGAACCACATAAATATGGTGTTGTCTGCTTTGTGCCTTGTTCTGATGCATTGATGTGATTATTTGCTAGGTTCTTTGAGATGAGTAGATATATCTGATATATATGCTTATTCTCCGTGCTTATGGCGTGTAGAATGTTAGATATGATCCATGTGTATATGCTAAGTGCTTGACCTGTTAGATCTGAATAACATGTTGATGCTAAGTGCTTGAATATTCTAGTTCACAGTGAATGCTGTGAAGCTCTATTATACCAAGGAAGTGGTTACTGATTGCATAATAAAGAACCATCAATGCTAAGTGCTTTATTAAGTGTTATAATCACAGATCTGTGTCCCAGCTAAGGTTGCATACACTTGAGTCCTGCAACCACCCCTGCCTCTACCTCAGGTGAGACTTCATCTGCTTCGCAGGTGTTGCCGAAAGGGTCGGTAGTTAGGGATTTGTTGGTGCACTGTCATAGTGTTGAACCCTAGGTTTTCCCTTGTGACAAAAAATGGTTCCATTGCCAAGACCTGAAACTGTGATTGATGAGAACTGAGAAAGAGGAAGCTTTGTGCAAAGATTCATCCTAAAACTATGAAAGCTCTATGCGTAGATGTGTGCCCTAGTGTGCAGTATTCTACTTGATCTATAAATATTTGTACTAAATAAAGAAGGTTATATTTGAGAGAAAGAAGCCCGATATGAAGAGAGAAGGCCAGATCTGAAATAAAGGAGGTCGGATCTGTAGAAAAGAAGCAAGATCTAAAAGCTTTGTGCTCCAAGAAAGGTAAAAGCGAGAAGTTCTGATTGAAACAGGTAAGATCTATAAGCTTTGTGCTCTGTTAAAGGTAAGAATAGTTAAAAGTTCTTAGATCTAAAATATTTGTGCTCTGTAAAAGTAACAAAGGTGGAATTTTTTTGTTTATAGAGTATGGATCTAGGTATATCTGATAGGTTTTTTCCTAGTTTGAAAGCTTGGGTATTAAGAGATGAAATAAGATGTGATATGAATAGATCTGATAAGAATAATGAAAGATATGTTATAGCTATGCATAGAAATAATTTTTTGACTAATAAATGGATGCATGATCCTAGAAAGAATTTGTTGCAGGTTCGCTACCATGATCCTAGTGCGTAGTATAGAAAAGGCTGGGGATCATTTAATAGAAAGCGAGGATTAACCCTCTGTTATAGTTGCAGAAGACCAGGACATCTTGCTAAGGAATTCCCTGACATAAGACCTATTTGTCTCTGTTGCAAAGCCATGGACCATGAAGTGTTGGATTGCCCTAAAATGATCGTTGAGATTGAAGGAATGAATCTGAATCAAGAAAACCCTAAGGCAGATCTAGAAAAGGAAGAACCCAAGAAATAATTAGAGAAGGTATTGATACAAGTGAAAGAGACCCTGAATGAGCACCGACATGTAATCTTATCAGAGATATTCAAAGAGAAGGAATGCATTGAAGCAAGAATAGGGGACTTCGACATTGACTGTGTCTTGGATGAAGAAACACAGATGAATATTATGCCAGAAAAAACCTAGGAAGCTATATGAAGGCCTGCTATGATCCCTTCCCTAGGAGGAATAAGCTTATTCAGAGGAAATCTATTAAACCTATGTGGAAGGCTCGCTCGAATACCTATAACTGTCAATGGAGCTTCGACATAAGAGGACTTTGATATTATTAAATTTGTTGAAGACAGAGCCCCGTTTACCATGCTAATAGGAAAACCTTGGATTGATAGAGATCAAGCCAGATGAAAGGAGGAAAAAGAAATTTTGGAATAGAAGAAGCAAGAGTTAAAAGACTTTATGACCAAAAGGATCGCGCACTTGATTGAGGAACATAAGAGCAGATCACATATATTTAATACTAGCAAATCGGATGTCGAGGCTAAGAGAACACTAGAAAATCCCCAAAATATTGAATTACCTATCCCAGAAAAGGAAGAAGTATTACACAAGAACCCTGGAAAAAATTTCAACAGTGCAAAGTAACTAATACCAAAGAAGAAAAGACTCAGAATGATAAAAGCATTACCAAGACGAAGCTCACTGGAAAGAAGGATAGAAACTTAAGAAAGAAGAAGGATAATATTGAAAGATTACAGGAGGTTCTAGAAGAGACCTTGAAGAAAGAAAAATTGCAGAATTGAAGCTTCGCCAAGATATCAGAACAATGACATAGAGTACTTTGCCATGACGAAGAAATATAGCCGTTGGACATATATACCTGTTTGACTTTTGCTTCGAATGGATAGAAAATCAATAAAGAGGCATCATCAGACCATTGGGCCATGCCATAATGGATCGAACATGAGTTAATGGAGGGTCATGACCATTGTGAGCCAACAATTATCGACTTACCTATTTATCTCGTTGCACCATGCACGAAGAACACTTTTGCCAAATTGAGAATTTGAGCTCGCAACCTTGATTAAGATTGTCCAGTGATCATTACGCTCTTGCTTTCCATCTTATTTCTGTGTCTACATTACTTCTTCAGCCCAATATTATTAACCCCAAGCGCGTATGTCTGAGGAGCTTAGTGCACTTGAATAATCTGCGAAGGAAGTACTCATTGATCTCAAGACTGAGAAAATCATGTCGAAAAGAAGGATGTTTGTAGGTGTGAAAGCATCATCGACATGAGGAGTCCAAGCTTCTCCATCGACTTCTCGCGGAGTAGGAACTTCTTGAATCGCGACAGAGACGAGAACGAAGCATAGAGACAATATCGTGAATGCCAAGTTGATTCTAAGCATCTTACCTTCATATATACCTCCTCTGAGTGACGCAGTGAACAAAGAAAACATGCCCAAGGATTTTGAGTATGCTTTGGTCACTACGTACCTCTTGAAAGGGGTGTGCACTGTTCCTTCCAACTAGGATAAGCTCACAACATTGAAGTTTAGTGACTTCAACCTTGGTGACAGAAAGGCTTAAAGCATGCTCACCCTACATAAGTATTTGGCCAGGACTAAAGTCAATAACTCCAAGATTAGCCCACAGTCATGGACCCATAACCTCGCGCAGTCCACACTGCTCAATGTAATGAAGATCCCGCACTTCGACAGACACCAGGAAGTGAACGCCTTTGTCAAATTGCTGCTGTCAAGTTACCATGGAGGTTACTTATGGTTGAACCATTGCATCACTGTGGATCCGACCTTGATCAGTCAGATCACCGGGCTTAGCATGCAAGGCCTCCCATCCCACAAGATTTTTTACCCTGGAAAGACCTCAGACCGAGCATTAGCGCAGAGGATCAAAAAAACTTATGGCTATGTCGAGAAGGGAACACGAGGCTACAAGGTAGCCTCTATCCAGAGTGACACAGTGCACCTTGCATGTCAGTTGATCACAGGCAAGCTAGTTCACAAGAACCGACCCATCCAAGTGATTGGATTCGTCGTTAACCTCACAGGGAAGTGCGTAGAAGGACTTCAGATGAATTGGGTGTAGTACCTGGTAAACCAGCTAGAGCTTGACTGCAGGGAAGCACAAGACCAAGGATATGAGTTCCACTTCAACTGGCTTCTCATACTAATTGCATTCATTGCATGGGAGATGCCGAAAGGTGCGACCTTCCTGGACATCGAGCCCTTTGAACCATTGGTTGTGAAGTTTAGTACCCTATGGTACTTGAACGATATGAACAAGCAATGGTAGTCAAATGTCATATTCCACACTTACTACAACAAGTTGAAAGTAGCCATCCAGTCTGAGCCTCGTATGACCTCGAATACCCTCCACAGGTTTCGGCCCCTAATGAAGTTCAGCGTGGACTGCCACTTCATTTATATAACAACATGCATAGATGGCCATAAGCAATAGTTGCAGTCCTATTACAATCTTATGAAGGAATATTTAGAGGAAATCACCAAGGAATGGTTGATGAACTTCCTTATCCTAGCCAAACCTATGGATTTGTTCGATGTAGACAGTCCAGAAGCTGTGCAAGATACACCCGGGCCTAGTAAAACAAAGAAGCCTGAAGAAGTTTAGGATGTAGACAACACATCTGTGAACACTGCATCTATGACACTAGAGCAAGGAGTACTAGCGAATAGATCGATGAGGAAACATCGCATAAGGATGAGGAGGAACCCTCGAAGAAAAGAAAGGTGTCCCCCCAGAAGCCTTCGTCCAAAAATAAAATGAAAGAAACCAATACCAAGTTCGAGACTGTCCTCACCCCGAATGAATTTAACTTCATCATCGCTGCATTGAACGACGCTTCGCTAGAGATTGCAGAGAAGCAGGAAGCCAGGCAGGAGGTGATGTACAGTCAGATCGAGAAAGAGATCCAAGGAGTGCATCAGGCACTTCAGTCAAGGCATGTAGTCCCTACTGTTCCCCTGTCAGTCGGAACACCAGAAGAAGGAGGTGAGCCAACTCAACTCCACCAAATCGTAGATTCAGTCGAGGCTTGACTTCGAAAATCAAAAGATGAAGCAGAGAAATCCATCCAGGCTTTGACACAAGTACAGAGAGTACTTTTAGAATAATGGATTGCTGCAGAACAAGAAAAGAGTGCTCTCCAAGAAAAATGGAATGATGAGAAAGCACAACTACAACAAGGAAAGGAACAATTGTTGGCAGAGCAACTGGAGGTAAAGGAAGTAGTCAATAGAGCACTTCACTCTATGACAGTCATTGAGGTACAGGCCGAAGAAAGAATCCCATGGAAAGTGCCACAACTCGAAGACGTGATCTATAATCTACAACAGTGCATCGCAGATCTAGAGCTCCGCGCTGTACCCAAAACTCCACAGGAGGTAAGAGACCTAAGGGAAGCAACTGCCCGCAGTGAAGTTGACAGATTAAAATATCTTTCCTTGGAATGCAAGAAGCCGAGTAACAGGAGTGCCTAGACTTACAAGAACCTCATGGAGAATCCAGAGTTACAGGGATTGGATTCGCAGCTCCAAGAAGCAAAGTAGGACGCCGATACGTTACAGGCACAACTGAAGGCCTTAACACCAGTTGAAAGAATGAAGAGGTGTCAAGAGAAATGCACCGCCTAGCAACAGATCCACATGATTCAAAGTAAAGTGATGGAAGTCTCTCAATGACTTCAACCAGTTCAAGAGAAGGCATGCCAACTGTTCACTGAAGTTGAAAGCCAAGGAGCTGAGCTAGAACAGGTCATCATCACAATAGAACAACGCCTAGATGGGCCAGTGAATGATGCAGTGATCTAGGAGTTCACTGAGCAAGAGGTCATAGCACTGCAGCAGGTCGAAGCAGCTTGAGCCAAGCTCGAGGCGTTCAAGGAAGAATTGCTTAGACTAGAATGACTCAGGACGAGTCAAACGTGAGTGTTGGGGGCCTATTGGCCCTTAACCAAGTTTTGGGAGTTTCTTGGTCATATTGACCTATTTTGGGACTTTGAAAGCTGTCGAAGACGGAGCGTCAGATGAAGAAGATATTATGGAATCTCGACCCACTTTTGGGTCCCTTTTTGGGTTTTTGGAATATGTAATTGGAAAGGGATGTTGGCCCGTGGGTTTACCCACGCTTAGGCCGCTTTTGTATGTATAAATAGAAGGATAGGTAAGAAAGTAGTAGTCGAATATTGTATATATGTGATATAGGCTGAGTGCCAATATGGGATCTGTGTGATCAAAGGTTTTGTGGATTCTGTATAGACTTGCAGAGCTTAACGCAAGTTCCTGTGTGAATATATAGAAGGCTTTGTGTTGTAAGGCAAGGAAGAAGGATCTAGCGAGCTGCGCAGATCTTCTGTCCTATGTGAAGAAGGGTTTTGGTGGCTCTGTGCTGTAACCGATTGGCCAATGATAATAAAGAAGAGTTGGTGGATGTAGCCCCAGGGTGGGGGTGAACCACATAAATACAGTGTTGTCTGCTTTGTGCCTTGTTCTGATGCATTGATGTGATTATTTGCTAAGTGCTTTGAGATGAGTAGATAGATCTGATATATATGTTTATGCTCCATGCTTATGGTGTGTAGAATGTTAGATATGATCCATGTGTATATGCTAAGTGCTTGATTTGTTAGATCTGAATAACATGTTGATGCTAAGTGCTTGAATATTCTAGTTCATAGTGAATGTTGTGAAGCTCTGTTACACCAACGAAGTGGTTATTGATTGCATAATAAAGAATCAACAGTGCTAAGTTCTTTATTAAGTGTTATAATCACATATCTGTGTCCCATCTAAGGTTGCATACATTTGAGTCCTGCAACCACCCCTGCCTCTACCTCAGGTGAGACTTCATCTAATTCATAGGTGTTGCCGAAAGGGCTGGTAGTTAGAGATTTTTTGGTGTGTTGTCGTAGCGTTCAACCCTGGGTCTGCCCCTGTGCCAACATGTATAGATCTGAAAATGGTACACATAATACTAAAGAGTTTACTCTAACCAATACATTTGTCTTACTGAATTTGGATATGTTATGAAGAAGTTATGACGTTTTTACCCGAAACACTTGTTTTAAACGAGTTTCAGGACTAGCCACAAGCCCTCTTTTCCACAGAGTGTAACTCCAAAATACAATGACCCATAAGTTGAAATTTTTATCATAACTACTTGGATATGTTTCCTCAACGACCTACAGATTTCGCGGTCTGAATCATTCTAGAAAAAAAGTTACTGTGAAAATGGTGAGATGACTTGTAAATAACATACCTTAGAAAGCATCATCAAAATAATTTATCCTCCCTTGAATTCCAACCTTCTTTACTTCACCTTCCCTCTAAAATTCACCTTATATATCCTTTGGTTACCTCAGTCACTTGTAGATATTCAATTATGCTCAAGTGTGATTAAATGAGAGACCCTTGCCTCTTATTTATACTTTTATGTAGCTTCCTCGAGGGGTTACCTTCTAACCATCTTAAACCATTTTCCTTATTTTAGGGATAACCCACTTCTAACCACTTGTCCACTTAGTAATTATCCATTAAATTTATTATTTAAATAATTTCTTTTGTAGCCACTTTGACTTATAGTACACTCATCACTTCTCTTTATTATTTAAATAATTTCTTCTTTGCAACCACTTTGACTACTTTGACCTTTTGGGGCTTCTAGATGACTCATGAGGGTTC
>JZKD02S1979067.1:34581-46603 GCA_000966675.3 Picea glauca
TTTGTATCACTCAGATCTAAGCTGAGTGTTGTTAGGTTAAATGATTGTCGCGCTCCAACTTAAGGGGGTGTGTTAGACGAATAAGTTGAGCGATTTGCTCCACGATTTGCTCCGCTATTTTCTCCTTTGATTGAGCAAATCGTTCCTTTGATTAGTTTAGTTAACTGTCAATTAGTTGGTTTCTTGTTTTCATAATTGAGTGAGCTGTTAGTCGTTTCGTTATTTACGAAGCATTTCCATGCATGTAATTCCTTTATATATCAATTCAATAATGAGATCCGTGTGGTGTTTTGTGCTATTCTGTTATGCGGTTCTTGGTAAATTCGTTTTATGTTTTCTCCGTTCTATCAATTCGTTTTTCTGTGGCTGCAGATTTGTTTTCAGATACCTGGGGGCCATCCTTGCTTCAGGGACCTTGCATGCACATCACCAAGTGGAAGTGGAAGATGTGACACATTACATGATAACATCCCTTCCTCGATTCAGATAATTTTTATGCCTACACTGCATGGATCTGCAGAGTTAGAGAATGTGCAGTGTGAACCTTCAAAACAACCACTCATAAATTATTTTTTATTTAAATTAATTTGTATATCTGACAAATACCTAAAATAATTTGCCTTTCAACAGGGTTAATTAAGTCTTATCAAAATGTTTTAACAACCAATAACAAAACAAAATGCAAAATGAGTAAAGGTAAATTGATTTTTTTTTAAATAAAGTTTCATTTTCTAAAAAATAAAGTTTAATAAATAATTTTGTTAAAATCTTGAACAAAAGCTAAAAGCGAGTTGAAATAATAAAAATTTCACATTAAAATTGTGCCAAAAACACTATTTAATGTAACAAAACGTACCCACTAATATCTGATAAAAAAGAAATGTAAATTTATAACAAATAAAGAATAAATCAATTTGATTTTTACAAAATAAAATGTGTTGAAATTAACTATTTTTTTTAATATGAATAAAGGAATAGATCCCAAATGTAACTTTGCATTTTCCTTTTTTTTTGAGGTTTTTGATGATGAACTTTCCATGCTCTTTTTGATTTGTTTTAAAGTCATCTCTTATGTTATTAAAGAAGAGTGTGTTGTATAGTTTTAGAAAGGACATTAAATGTTATAAGTTTTAGATCTTTTTCAATTTGCCATCATCATAATTTAGTGAGAAAATCTTTGTTCAAATTGTAATTTTGAATTAATAAAATTATTGTTTTTAATGGAAAAATGAATTCAACAACTTTGAATATTCCTATTGCAACAATATTATGCAATGTTAACATGTGATATTTGTTAGACTTATTAACTCCTACTTGTCTTACAAATTAATGTGGGATTCTTCATAAGTGTGAACCTTCAAAACAACCACTCATAAATTAGTTTTTATTTAAATGTATATCTGACAAATACCTAAAATAATTCGCCTTTCACCAGGGTTAATTAAGTCTTATCAAAATGTTTTAACAACCAATAACAAAATAAGTAAAGGTAAATTGAAATTTTTAAAAATAAAGTTTCATTTTCTAAAGAATAAAGTTTCATTTTCTAAAAAATAAAGTTTAATAAATAATTTTGTTAAAACCTTGGACAAAAGCTAAAAGTGAGTTGAAATAATAAAACATTTCACATTAAAATTGTGCCAAAAACACCATTTAATGTAACAAAACGTACCCACTAATATCTGATCGTAACGGCGAAAGCAGGGACTACTAAAGAAGAAATGTAAATTTAAAACAAATAAAGAATAAATCAAGTAGATAAATCAATTTGATTTTTACAAAATAAATTGTGTTGAAATTAACGATTTTTTTTTATATGAATAAAGGAATAGATCCCAAATGTAACTTTGTATTTTCCTCTCTTTTTTAGGTTTTTGATGATGAACCTTCCATGCTCTTTTTGATTTGTTTTAAAGTCATCTCTTATGTTATCAAAGAAGAGTGTGTTGTATAGTTTTAGAAAGGACATTAAATATTGTAAGTTTTAGATCTTTTTCAATTTGCCATCATCATAATCATCATAATTTAGTGAGAAAATATTTATTCAAATTGTAATTTTGAATTAATAAAATTATTGTTTTTAATGGAAAAATGAATTCAACAACATTGAATACTCCTATTGCAACAATATTATGCAATGTTAACATGTGATATTTGTTGGACTTATTAACTCCTACTTGTCTTACAAATTAATGTGGGATTCTTCATAATACCATAAGGTCGTGGTTATCTTAAATTTATTGGTCGTTGTGAGGAAGAGACAATTTCTAAGTGAGTTGTTTGTTTTTAAGATTGAGGAGGTTGTTAGATCTAGTTGATTATGAGAGATTCTCTCCAACTAGTTATCTCCCAGTTTGGGGTGTGGCTGAGATATTCTCTCAAGAGTTTGTTAGTGTTGTTAAGATAGTGTATTTATCTTAAGCCAAATATTTATGTATTTATATGCATACTTTCATTATTAAGGAACATACTCAGTTTAGTTTTGTGTGTAAGCAAATTATGTTTTCTCTCCCATTTCCTTTCATGCTATCAGAACAACCCCGACTTTCTCACGAGAGGGGGTTGTGATCATGCAAATTTCACAGTTCTAATCCTATGTACATATATAATATTAGCGTAGGAGAGTAGATTGTTTGTTGTGAGTAATTATTACATTATTTCGACATTTTAATTTTTGAATCAATTTCTGTGTGCATAGAGCACTGTAGAGTTATGCAACTGTTAAAACAGTGACCACAAACTCAAAGATTAGGCAACGATCATTCTTCCACAACTTTTGAAATGATATGGATTGATTCCTAGAATCTAGGTGTTGTTGAAACAAACAACCACAAATAGAATTAGATCGGTGTGTAATTAATGATTTCAGTTTCTTGAAACTGTGAGAGGAAGACTATAAATTCATATATTCAGTGAAATGTAGAGAGTGAGCTGATGTAAATATTCATGCTATGAATAATAAGAAAAATGATACCTCTGCTTGGTGGATGTAGCCCAACGATTGGGTGAACCACATAAATCCTTGAGTTTTATGTGTGAATTGTTTCTGTATTAATTTCCTTGCATATTAGTTTAGATTCTGGTGGATGCATTATTAACAATTGGTATCAGAGCGGTCGTTGAGGAGAAGGGACTAGAGGGGGTGTCATTCTTTAAAGGAAGCATAGATCTGATAGAGGGAGCATTGTTTCCAAGTCAGTGCTTGGCGCCCCTAGTGAAGGGAGCGTTGATCTTCCTCTAGACTTACATAATTTTCATATTTACACATCAACGTTGGGTCTCTTTACATAGAGCGCCTCGATCCTACAAAATTTCCAATACAAAATTTGCACCTTTTAAGAGATGCAAATGGTTTGTATGGTATGAGTTATTAAAAGGTATGTATGGATAGACAAACTCTATGGTATCTGATCCTTCAAAATTTTCAAGATAAAAGGTTTGTATGAAATTAGATATTAATTTTTAAAGAGTTGAACTTTTGTGGATCTGGTAAAAGGTGTAATTAAGGTATACAATATTTTTTAAATATTTTTAAATCCTTTTCACCATTAGTTTTGGGTTCAATCTTTAAACATAAGTTTATTTTTCATATAAAAGGGGCTTGGTTGTATAAGTAGTGGTTTTTTGAGTTTCTTCTTCTGCTAATGACGAAAAATCAAAGTGCTAAGTTTGAAATCAAGAAGTTCAATGGAAAAAACAATTTTGAGATCTCGAAGGTGAAGATTCATGATTTGATCGTGCAATAAGGCGTTGTGAAGGCGCTTTTGGAAAAATCAAAGAAAACCGCGACCATTTCAGACAAAGAATGGGAAGAGATTGATGTGAGAGAACTGAGTGTCATACGTTTGTGTTTGGCCGATGATGTTTTGTTCAACATTGTTACGGAGAAGACATCAACCAGTTTGTGGATGAAGATGGAAATATTATATATGATGAAATACTTGATGAACAAGATCTTCCTGAGAAGACAATTGTACAGTTTGCAAATGAAGGAAGGCACCAAAATAGCTAATCATTTAAATACTTTTAATACTCTTTTAGTCCGTTTAACTAGCATGAGAGTGAAATTCAAATCTGAAGATAAGGAAATTATATTATTGTGTTCTTTTCCTGAGTCATGGGATCACTTTGTTACCTCTATTAGTTTCAATTCAACATAAATTATTGAGTTTGATGTTATTGTTGGAGCTTTACTATCTGAGGAAACAAGGAAGAAATCCAATTTTGAAACCTCTACATATGAGACAATGGTGGTAAGAGGAAGACCTAAGGAAAGAGGGCATGTTCAGAGGGATTTCTCTCGGTCAAAGTCTAAGGGAAAGAAGACAAAACTTAGGTGTTATTTTTGTGGAAAATCGGACACGTGAAGAAGGATTGTTGGAAGAGACAACAAGCCTCCAAAGAAGACCTTCCAAAAGAGACAAAGGAAGCAAATGAAACTGAAATAGGTTCAGCAACAGGTTCATGTATGACTGATGAAGTTTTATCAATTAGTGTTGTTTCACGATATGATCAACAATGGTTATTAGACTCTAGTGCTTCAAATCACATGTGTCTTCATAGACACTGGTTTATAACTTACAAGTCTATAGATGATGGAATTGTTTACATGTGAAATGATATTTCATGTAAAGTTGTGGGAATTAATAGCATTCGAATTAAGATGTTTGATGGATCTATTAAGATACTAATTGATGTGAGACATGTACCTCAGCTGAGGAAGAACCTAATCTCTTTGGGAGTCTTAAACACTAGAGGATATAAAAGTACTGTTCAAGGTGGAGTTATGAAGGTCTACAAAGGAATCCTACTGGTCATGAAGGTGGAGAAGGTTGTAAACCTGTTTCTGTTAGAAGGAATAACCGAGTCAGATCATGCAATAATTGTATCCGAGAATGACAATGATTATGTTCGATTGTGGCATCAACGGTTGGGCCATATGAGCGAAAGCTTATTGAAGGTATTATCTAATCGCAAGTTGCTTCCAAGTCTAAAGTCTTTAAAGTGATATTTCTGCAAGCACTGTATTTATGGAAAACAAAATAGGCAAAAATTTAAAATTGGAAGACACACCAGTGAGGGAATCCTTGACTATATCCATTCTGATGTTTGGTGACCATCCCCTACGGTATCGTATGGAGGATCATCATATTCTATTACTTTTATAGATGATTTATCTAGGAAGGTTTGGATCTATATGTTGAAAAGAAAGGCTGATGTGTTTATTGTTTTCAAGCAGTTTAGAGATTTATTGGAAAAGAGCACTGGTAGATCCATTAAATGTTTAAGAAATGATAACGGTGGTGAATTTATGTCAATGGAATTTGAGAACTATTCAAAGAGTTTGGGATTGATAGGCATAAAACCACTGCCTATACTCCTCAACAAAATGGAGTTGTTGAACACATGAACACGACTCTTCTAGAGAGAGAAAGGAGTATGCTTAGTAATGCCAACTTGTAGTAGGAACTATGGGTAGAAGTAGTAACTACAAATTGTTATTTGGTGAATTGATCACCATCAATAGCAATAGAATGCAAGATTCCTGAAGAGGTATGGAAAGGTCACCCTTGTAATTATTATAATCTTAAAGCTTTTGGTTGTAAAGCCTATGCTCTAATTCCGAAACATCAATGTTCTAAATTAGATCCAAAATAAAAAATTCTTATCTTTGTTGGATATGGTGATGGTATTAAGGGGTACAGGTTGTGGGATCCTATTGCCCACAAGATCACCATTAACAGATTCAGTTTGAAAATCGTTCAACTACAGATGAAAGTGAACATGAACAAGTTTCTGAAGAGGTTCTTGTAGAGGAAAATATGGATGATGATAACAATCAACAGACTGTGGATGAGCCACAAATTTCCCTAAGGAGGTCTACACAAGTTAGAGTTCCTCCAAGAAGGTATGATGATTTTGTTTCATCAGTTTCTTTAAGTACTAATGATGATGAACCTTCGTTCTATCAGGAAGCTGTGGAGGGTTCTAACAGTGAAAAATGGAAAGAAGAAATGGAGGATGAAATGAATGCTTTAGCGAAGAATGCTACATGGGACCTGGTAGAACTTCTAAGAGATAGGAAAATTGTAGGTTTCAAGTGGGTCTACAAGCTAAAGAAGGGTGTTGATGATAAGGTAGAAAGGTACAAAGCAAGGCTGGTTGCGAAAGGATATTCTCAGAAATAAGGTATTGAATTTCATGAAATTTTTTCACGAGTTGTTAAGATTGTTTCAATTCGAAGTGGGTTAGCATTGGTTTCATTACTTGATTGATTTGGAGTTGGAACATATAGATGTTAAGACTGATTTATTACATGGAGATTTGGATGAGGAGATCTACATGAAACATCCTGAAGGGTTCGTTCAAAAACACAACAAGAAATTTGTTTGTAGGCTCAAGAAATCATTGTATGGTCTGAGGCAGTCGCCCAAAAAATGGTACAAGAAATTTGACTCTTTCATGATGAGCCAGAATTATACAAGGAGTGAGTATGATCATTGTGTCTACTTTAAGAAATTGAATAATGGCATATTCATTATATTAGTATTGTATGTTGACGATCTGATTTTAGCAAGAAAAAACATAACTGAGATCAACAGGTTAAAGGCTCAAATGGCTAGGACATTTGATATGAAAGATTTAGGAGAAACAAAGTAGATTTTGGGCATGGAGATATTCAAAGATAGGAGGAATGGCAAGCTTTGGTTGTCAGAATAGAAGTATGTCGAGAAAATACTTTTGAGGTTTGGTATGAACAGTGTGAAACCAATTTTTGTACCTTTCGCTTCCCATTTTAAGCTTTCTTCAAGTTTATGTCCTAGTACAAAAGAAGAAAAGGAACATATGTCTCGAATATTGTATGCTAATGCAATAAGAAATTTAATGTATGCGATGGTTAGTACAAGACCAAACATTTCACATGCAGTTGGGGTTGTTAGTAGATATATGGAAAATCCAGGTAAAGAGCGCTGGGAAACAATGAAATGGGTGCTTCGGTATCCGAGGGGCACAAGTGATTAATGTATCACCTATAACGATGGTTGTGAGTTAGTCCGTGGATATGTTGATTCTGATTTTGCAGGTGACTTGGACAAAATGAGGTTAACTTCAGGATATGTCTTTACTCTTGTAGGTGGAGCTATAAGTTGGATGTCAAAGCTACAGAGCATTATTAGACGCAGAATACATAACTGCTTCACATGCTTGCAAAGAGACGGTTTGGTTAAAAGGTTTGTTTGGTGAGTTTGGAAGGATGTAGGACAAAGTAAAGCTAATTTGTGATAGTCAAAGTGCTATTCACTTGGCTAAGAATCCATCCTACCAGAGTAAAACTAAACATATTCATATTAAGTATCATTTTATGAGAGAGGTCATCGATGAAGGTGGAGTTTATCTTGAAAAGGTTCATACAAAAGAGAATTGAACATAGATGTTCACAAAACCAGTACTTTTAGAGAAGCTACGACGGTGTTTGGATTCTCTTGGCTTGCAGAAAAGGTGATGAACAAAAGGAGCGAGGTATCAGGTTAATTCTTGTCAAGGTGGAGATTGTTAAAACGATGACAACAAACTCAAAGATTAGGCGACGATCATTCTTCCACATCTTGTGAGATGATATGGATTTATTCCTAGAATTTGGGTGTTGTTGAAACAAACAACCACAAATACAATTATATTGGTGTGCAATTAATGATTTCAGTTTCTTTAAACTGTGAGAGGAAGACTATAAATTCATGTACTCAGTGAGATGTAGAGAGTGAGCTATTGTAACTCTTCATGCTATGAATAATAATAAAACTGATACCTCTGCTTGGTGGACGTAGCCCAACGATTGGGTGAACCAGGTAAATCCTTGAGTTTTATGTGTGAATTGTTTCTGTATTAATTTCGTTGCATATTAGTTTAGATTCTGGTGGTTGCATTATTAACAATGCAATAAAGTTGATTGTTAAGAAATTTTGTAGATGGTTTAGAAGAATCATGCTACCCATGAACAAAAACACAGAGTGAAGAATATGGTATTATATTCAGTTGAATAGATTCATGGAAGATTTCAATGAAGAAATTGCTCTGAATCATCTCATCGATACATTTGAAAAAAATGTTTTAGAAGGTGTTCGTCTCTTATCTGTTGACACAACCGGAAAATTCATCACTTGTAAAGTTATCATAGCATTGGGGCCAAATCAATCGTTGGTTATTGAATAAATTAAAGTAGATCCACCACAGGCTATGGAAGTCATCATCAAACTCACTCACACCTCCCTTTGTCACTCTGATGTTACTTTCTAAACCTCGAGGATGAGAACGTTTTTACATGCATATTCACCCATGAGGCTGCAGGGATAGTCAAGAGTGTGGGAGAAGGCGTGATAGATCTCACGGAAGGAGACCATTTTATTCCCTTGTTCACCAGGTAGTGTGGAATTTTTTTTTATTGTAAATCTTTAAAAAGACCAATCTATGCGACAATTTTTGAGTCGATCCCTTGAGGAACGTCATGCAAAGTGATGTAGAAGCCTCGTTCCTTCTACATCAACATATGCATTTTCATTCTATGAAAAGAAATGACTTTGTTTTCAAATTATTGTTCAACATTTCAATGATGCTAATATTGAACATCCACTAAAGATGATTGTTCAAGGAACTGCAGGAAATGGAAAGTCATACCTTATACATTGTATTTCAAAAGAACTTAACTCTCACTCAATTAATGGAAATAGCCCATGTATTTTATTAGCACCTACTTGAATAGTTGCTTTGGATATTCGAGCTAGAACAATTCACTCAGCACTAAGAATTCCTACAATACTTTAAAGTATCTCACCGCTTCCACCTCAATGTATTTTTGTCCCATGTGGGTGACTCCTTGTTCATCCTTCATCTCCCAAATGGAATTTTTACTTTTCCTGTAATTTGCAAACTGGTGGAAAAACTTGGTATTATGATCACACTTTTGGAGCTAAGTGGCCCTACTTTCTTGTCTCCAAGATTCTTTTTCATCTAATAAAAAATTTCGTCTTTTTCTTTCCATCTCTTTGAGAAAGTTGTTCGAGTCCATCACTACCCTTCCTTTGTATTTGTTACTCTATAGATTTGTTAATTCCTCCTCCACTACAGTTACTTCACTTAGTCTGCGCTTCTTTTGTTGTTTCACCCACTCCATCACTTTGAGTTTTAAAGATTTCAATTTCCCTGCTAGTCTTCTCATTGATGAAGGTTCATAATCAAACTCCTTTGTCTTCCAGACTGTAGCTACTAACTAATTAAATCCTTTCTCTTCCATCCAAATCATATTTATCTTAAAGGGGTAGTTACTCGATCTTTGGCCGACATCCAACTCTAGCACTATCGAAGCATGGTCTGAGAAAAAGGGGTGTACAACCCAAGATATGAACCAACCCATCGAAGAGATTAGTTCATCCGATAGATAAACTCTGTCAAGTCAGTTAGCTATGCTTTCTTTCCCACTTCTTCCATTATGCCAAGTTGGAGCGTACTCTAAAGGGAAACATCTACCAGCCCGAATCTATGAAAAGTACCTTTGAAAAAATCAGCATGGGGATCTAATTTGGCTTTTGTACCCCAGACTTCGTTGGAAGACACAACAAATTTGAGATATCTTGCAAGAATTAAGGTTTTGATGGTTAACAAGCCACTATTTCCCAGAACAATTTCTTTTCCATGCAAGGTCCATAACAATTGAAGAGAGAGATCGATCTGCTTCCCTCAAGAAGTCTGCCCTCCAATAAGATTCTCAAGTGTAGGAAGGTACTGCATGTGTACAATTGTCCACCGCATCATATCTTTTAAATAAGGATATTTCATATTATCGTATTTAGATTCATTAGGAAACACTAGGTTCTTAAGGAGCTTTACTCACGGTTCTTGGTTATCATCATAGGATCCATCTCATGGTCAAGTAAATCTGTCAGAATCTTGTGAAGCCACATTTCTTCACACACTCGATGCTATATACTCTGCCTCTGTGGTACTCAAGACTACAAAGTTTTGTTTCATGCTGCATTAGGAAACCATGGAAAACTTCACAATAGAACATCAGCGAGATGTGATTTTTCGGTTCACTCTACTTTCTGCTCAATCTGAATCGGCATATCCTACAAACTCAAGTTTATACTAGAGGTATTTCTCAATCCATATCCAATTGTGCCTCGTATATATATAAATACATGTTTTGATGTTGTCTAGTGAGTCTGTCTCGGTTGACTCATGAAATGAATAGGCACATTCATTGCATGGCATGAATTAGGTCTGGTGTTGTCCATATACATTAGTGATCCAATCAACTGTGGATAAGTCTCATCTGAATCATCATCAATCTTCGTCTTTAAATCTATCACGGTGGATTTTTCATTCTGTCATACTAAACTTCTTTAACATTTTCATTGTATATTTTCCTTGAGTCAAGAAAATCTTATTGGTCATCTGTCATATTTCTTGTCCCGAGAAGTAGTGCATCATACTCAGATTCTTTCTTATATTACATGTCCTTAGTGAATGAGTTGCTAATGTATGTGATATAGTGACTTAGACTATTATGGTTATATATTCATGTGCATGTGTTATCTAACCTTATTTCTTTATTTCAACTATATGGGTGAAGCTATTGGTAGATTTAGTTTCATGCCATAGCTCATTCACTTACGTTAATTCACTCCTAGATAGGATAGTGTAGAATAGAATTAGATTAGGTATGCATTTAGATAGTCTTCATATACATCTTTCATTTGCACAATCAACCATCACTCACCCTCATTGGTGGACCAAGACGCAACTGGTAAAACCAAACCAACAATGGTTGTTGGGCCATAATCCGGATGGATTCATTCCCCCATGAGTTCCCTATTCCAAACGGTGAGAGGTCTAATTGGGGCTTCTTATTGAGAATAACCCCTTATTGTTGTCGGGTGAATTTAGACCCGCCAACATGTCATTAGAGAAGTGTACAAAAATATTGGTGTTGGCTTGCCGCTAGGTAAACCAGACCAACAACCATGCATCAAATTGTCTGACATAATATGAAAATGTTTTCTTTTAAAACTAAAAGACTGGACATAATTGAAATTAGTGCTAGTTACTGTATCAAAAACAAAATCTATCTGCTTATTTTTCCTATTTTAACAGAGATAAGGTGGGATGAAATCCTAAGACCTCCTAGAATAAACAACATAATGAAAAAACTAGAGATCATTAGGATTGGGTAGAGGGTTGACCCTCATCTAGAGGCACCTAGGCTTGAGGTAGAGTGACGTGTGAGAGGTATAGTCTTGCCATATATTTGGCCATGAGGTTCAATTTGTAGTCATGGAGTTGAAGTTGACCTTGTATTTCATCAAGCTCGAGCATAATTTCATTCTTGTCCTCCTTGCAATTGACCAAGACACATTCCAACAAGAGCTTCAAGTGTCAATAGATTTCAATGATCTTTAGGTATTGAGAGACCCAAGACCGAGTGTTGCTGGTGTCCGGGATCCACGAACTAACGGAGTCTAGGACCTCATCATATGAGGCGGAGAGTCATAATCATCTTCTTCAAGACCAATCTCTGCTTGGATGTGGGGAGGAGTGTGAGTGAGGTAAGAGTTAGATGACCCTTCTACAACAGCTTCAAGATGAGAACCCAAGCATCTGCGAGGTTTGCAAGAGGAGCCTCCATGGTCACGGCGAGAGCGGTGGCCATGGGCCATTTGAGTAAGAGAAAACGAGTAGTGGGACGAGTAGGAGGGTGGAAGGTGAGCCAACGACAAAGAGAAGGTGTAGAGGTGGGGGATAAGTAGAAAGGGAGAAAGGTGACAGCGTCGAATACTATGGGGAGCAGAGATAAAATAATTGGGCAATGAGTCAAATAAGGAGTTGGAGGTGTCGTCATAATGGATGTAGAGGAGACGAGTAAATGGAGTTAAATTCGAATGTGTTCCCATAATGGAAATTCGGATGAGAAGCACGTACCGGTCAAGGGCGAGGTACCAAGGATGAATCATAACCAGAGCATAAGCAA
>JZKD02S1979090.1:0-18597 GCA_000966675.3 Picea glauca
AGGTCTTCTTACATCCGCCTTATTCTATTTTATTGAAAGGTCTTATTAATATTGACCTTTATTACATCCAAATACATTGATCTACCTATGTGCGGGTTAGGACCTTAACAGTTTTCAACAAGTGCCTTGAATTATTTAAACTTGTTGAATACTTCACTTTTAGCTTTCAAAAAGTAAATCCAAGTTTTACTTGAGAAATCATCAATAAATGAAACATAATATACATACCTGCTAAGTGAGGTGGCTGACATCGGTCCACACACATCTGAATGTATGATGTCCAAGGCTCCTCTGGATTTTCTATCACTGCTTGGAAACGGTTTCTTCACGTGCTTGCCTTGTGTGCATCCCTTGCATATGCCTTCATGATTCACTTGGATTTTTGGTAAACCTGTCACCATCTTACTCACGATTGGTAGTGCTTTGTAATGTATGTGAGAAAATATTTTATGCCAAAGCTCACTTGTAGTAACTATACTGTGTACTAATGTTGAAAATGAATGCCCTTTTAACTTGTATAGGCCTCCTTCTTGAACACAAATCACTACATCATCATCAATAGATTTTCCTTTTGGCCACATGAGAACTTCACCATCAATGAAGGAAATTATAATCCTTTCTCATCCAAAGATGAGATAGAAAGGAGATTCTTCTTCAAACCAGGTACATACAAAACATCCTTTTGTAGTATGCTTCTCCTACTCCTTTAATGGGATACTAATAGTCATCACCAAGCTTCATCTTGTGACGTGAATCCTTCTAAACTAATTTTGAGAAAGAATCTGTGTAACATGTCATGTACTTAGTAGCACCACTATTAATAAGCCATGAGTCACTTCCATGAGTGATTGTACCTGTAAGAGATGATATCAATACATATTATTTGCTTGAGTCATCTTCTTTGGCTCTTTCTTGATCAAGTTCATCATCTTATGCGGAATGAGAATGATGTCTTTTATACTTTCATTTTCTAACTTGACCTTTAGAGTTGGTACAGTTTATTGCAATGCGTCCCATATTTTGACAAATGGAGCATCTGTAATTTGAGAAATCCTTCTTAAACTTCTGTGTCTTTTGTAACCCATGAGGCTTCTTATGTGATTGAATTTCTTTCTAGCTCTTTCATTTTCTTGCATGAGCTGCTAGAGCTTGATTTTCCTCATCGCTTAGTTTCTCTTCTTTTGCTACCAATCTAGCTTCTTCCTAAGTGCAATCCTCCCATAGTCTACTAAATCTTGTTAGCCTTATTCTTGAACATATTCCTTGAATGAATGATTCCCAAGATCTAGGGAGACCATTCAAGGTATTCATTACTAATTCATTTTCTTTGATTGTGTCTCAAATGGATTCAAGTTGTTCTTTGATTTGAGACACCCTTGTGAAGTAGGATTGGGTAGTTTATGAACTCTGCATATTCACATTCTTGAGTTGTGTCCTCAAGGTCATCTTTCGATTGATATTATTTCCTTCATACAATCAGGATATGACATCAAACATTTTCTTGAGATTTGTCAATGATGAGACATGAGGGATCAAATGATCCTTGATAGAATCAACAATGATTCTCTTTGCCTTAACTAGGTTCTTTTTGTGCTTTGCCTTGGCCTCATCTTCGTCTGGTTCTAGAACTTATTCTTTGATGAAATATTCTAGGTCATCCTCTTCTAGAATGAGAATCACTCTATACTTCCATGCTCGGAAGTTATCAACACCCTCAAGCTTATCATCAAGCTTGGTATTGGGTGCCATGTTGACCTTGAATGGTAATACAATAAGAAAAAATGAAAAATTTTCAAAGAAAGGTTTTGAAATTACCAAAGAGTGTGATATGCCAAGGTGAACTGCTCCAACTTGAATCTGCAGCTGACAAGACGTCTTGATCTAGGGTTTATGAGGAAACCCTAATTTTTCAAAATGAGAATTTTGGAATTTTGCTCTGAGGGAAAGATGTGCCCTCCTTAGGCGAGCTCCTTGATAACTTTACTTTGACTAGCATCCTCCAGAAAGTGAGAGAAATCACCTTCTATGTTTTTATGCAATTGTTGGTAGTTGTTGCAGTTGCAGCACAAGTTGCAGTTTTCAAATCTTCGTCAAACTGAGAATCTAAACCCAAGGAAATATGTGCTAGGGTTAGGAGAGTCTTCCTATGGTATTCATTTCCCCAACGATTTATTCTATACTGTGAGAATGGATTCTTTCAGGCCCACTCTGATACTATGTTAAAATTTATCTTAAGTAATCAAGTGTATCCAGTATTCTTTAACTTTAAACTATTAAAACAATAATTGCATGCAAATGGATCATTGAAAGAAAGATATCCACTGTATACACAAGATTTATCCTAGGAAACCCTTGTGGGGGAGAAAACCCAACAAAGCTTCTTCAATATAGATTCGTCAACAAGTATAATGTCTCTCTCAAGAGAGATATCACCAAACATAAGATAATCAGGAGATAGACCAGAAACCTTAACCAGAATAGGGTAGTGCACCACTAGACCAAGACAGTCCTCCAATAGATAACCAAAACCTTTACCAGAACACCCGTCCTTAGTAGTTGTGTCTCCTCCTTAGACTTGCGCACTTTTCCTTGTGTGAGAGGGCTTGTGTTGTGTGTTCTTCAAGTGAGGCACCTAGCCTCTTATAAATACAAGTTGAGCCACCCAGAATTAGTTCATGACCAACTTGTATACTTTTCCCTTTCTAATTTACAATTGACTTTTACAAAGGCACAATAGGGTCATATTTACAAATATAACATAATATTGTTCTTTAGGGTTTTTTCTTGGTCTAATACAATATTGATACAATAAGAATATCTTCTGAACCTACTCAAACTTCAAAAATAAAACTAGTGCCTTTATTCTTTTGGGATTATGGATTCAAACTATGAACTCTCTTGCTAAAAACCTCTTGACAAGGTTGAAACATGGACTTTGGATAAAACCTTAAGGTAGTCCACTACAAACCTTGGAAGGTTATCCTATAGGAAGACAACTAGGGTAGTCCACTACAAACCCTAGAAAATCATTAGATGTCCTTTAGCAAGCTTTTAAGACAATATCAAGGGAAGGTAATTCACTACAAACCTTCCTAGGGTTTACAAGATAAGATCTATTCGAAACAAATACAAAGAAACATGTGTTGATGTTATGGTAGTTGCGGGAGGTATAAACCTTTACATGTAACCTTTGACGAGACTAGAATATTTCGAGAAGCAAGAGAAACCCTAAATAGTTGTGTAATAATCCTAGAATACAAGTTGGCTCAAGAGAATAATTTATATTAAATTATTAGCCTTCAGAAGAAGAAGTTGGCCCAGTTAGGTCACTTGGAGGACTATAAATAAAGGGTGCTTGAGCTCATTTGCACTCACTCACTCTCACAACTGCATAAGGACTAGTGGTGTGCATGACTAGTGGAGAGTTGCAACAACTAGAGTGGTGACTTGGTCTTTGGTTATGGTTTGGAATTTCTGATTGGTATTCTAGCTTTGGATAGAGGTACGCTACCTTGGTTGGATATTGGTTCTAGTTATTGCTTCTGGAATTATTCTATATGTCAAGTTTAAGGTGCTCAGGGATGGCCTTTGTGCCTATGGTTGGGTGAAAATATAGTGATATTCTCTATGGTGAAACAAGCATACCTATTATTTTAACAGGTTGTGAACCCACATTATATTTAGACAGTCTAACCATTGGAAGGTAGATTGGGAGGATTTGCTCAGTTGTAGTTGCAGTTGCATTCAAAGTTTTATTGCAGCAACGAAACCCTAACCCTCTTGTTGAGGCACATTAAGTGAATCTCTTGACCTAATTCTTGGATAGCCTAGTGCACCCTAGCCAAGTGCACCTCTTGGTACTCTCAACAAGCCAAGGATTCAAGTTTGATTTTTTGGTCAAAATCAAAGGTTGACCAAGCCAAAGAAGTCATGACTTACTCTTTGAAGTCAGAAAACAAGTTAGAAGGGGATTTAAACTTCAGAGCATATAAGACAAGGATTGACCTCATCCTTTCCAAGAATAAAGTCATAGATATCGTGAAAGGCAATATCATGGAACCATAGTTTGAAGCAGAAAAAGAGAAGGAACCTCAAAACATTGTAGCATTGGAGAAGTTCAAGGATAATGACATTAGTTCTATGAGTATCATAGTGGACTCTATAAATGATCACTTGATACCCTACATTTCTCATCGAGACTCATCCAAGAAGATGTATGATGCCCTAACAAACCTTTTCTCAGTCAAAAATATTGGACAAGTGATGAGTCTGAAGAATGACCTTCATGATATAAATATGACAAATGATGACACCATAGCTTCATACTTTGTGAGAATTTATCATTTGAGAGATAAACTACAAGCTATTAAAGAATCCATCCCAAAAAAAGAAGTTGTGAACATAGCACTCAATGGTCTCTCTAGATCATGGGATGCATTTGTTGCAAGCATGAATACAAGGAAGGAGCTTCCAACATTAGAAGAACTTTGGACCTGTTGTACACAATAAGAGAGAAGTTTAAACTCCAATGGAAAACCTCGAAAGGAAGAATATGCTCAAGCCTTTGCAAAAAAGTTCAAAAGACATGGAGGTAATAAAAGATTTGATTCAAGAAAGAAGTTCAAGAGAGATATATCAAAGGTACAATGCTTTTAATGCCATGTTTATGGCCACTACAAAAGGAATTGTCCTAAACTAACAAGGAAGAGAAAAGATAGACATCATGCATCAACTAACAATGATTATGAACCCTCAAATAAGAAAAAGCATGATGAGGCAAATTTCTTCTATTACTCAACCCTTACCGGAACTGTTGAGGATGACATGTGGTTGATTGATAGTGGAGCTTCAAGGCATATGACAGGTGGTCGTAAGAATTTCTCAAGCATGAAGGAAAAGGAGACACCTCATAAAGTAGAGCTTGGAGACAAGAACTCTTATGCAGTCAAGGAAAGTGGACAAGCTACTATCAAAATGGAATCAGGTAACTCTATCCATCTTAGTAATGTTTTATGTGTTCCTGGTTTGAAAAAGAATCTAGTATATATTTCCTATTTAGAAGAGAAAGGAGATAGAGTAGATTTTGTAGATGGAAAATTTCTTGTATGGTTTAAAGACTCCAAGATCGAAAATGATAGAGTTATTGGAACCCGTGAAGGAAGTTTATATAAACTCCTAGGTCAGAATACTCAATCCCTAGTACATGACGAAATCAACCCTAGTGAGTTATGGCATAGAAGGTATTCTCACCTTCATTATCAAGCCTTTCAATCCCTGAAACATATGGTTGTAGGCATACCAAATTTACAATCAATACATCAAGGTGTGTGTAGAGGATGTGCACTTGGGAAGAATATTAAGAAACCATTCCCAAGTAGTGAAAATAGATCCAAAGGGATCTTAGACCTAATACCTTCAAATGTATGTGGACCTATGTCAGTGAAGTCTCTAGGAGGATCTCTTTACTATGTAACATTCATATATGACTTCTCAAGAAAGACATGGTTGTTTCTGTTAAATACTAAGGATGAAGTATTCAGAAAATTCCAAGAATTAAAGGTTGAAGTAAAGGACCTAATAGATAAGAAGATGAAGACAACAAGATCTGATAATGGAGGAGAATACACCTCCAAGGAGCTCGTTTCCTTTTGTAAAGAAGTTGGGATTAGGAGGGAGCTCATTGTCCCTCAAAATCCTCAACTGAAGGGTGTGGCTGAAAGAAAGAAAAAAACCATTGAAGAATCATTCAATGAAATGATACTTATCGAAACTTATCTATGTTCATGCGGGGAGAAGCAGCTATGCAAGTTGTTTATGTTTAGAATAGAAGTCCACATAAAATATTGAAGAACGTGACTCATGAAGAATCCTTCTCAGAAAATAAGCCAAGCACTGAACACTTGAGAATATTTGGATGTCTAGTATACATTCATGTTCCCAAGGACAAGAGAAAGAAGTTGGAACCCTCGGGAAAGAGAGGAATATTCGTTGGTTATAGTGAATCATCAAAAGTTTATAGAATCTATGTTCCAAGTCAACGAAAGATTGAAATAAGTAGAGATTTAACTTTTGATGAAAGGATTGCATTTAAGAAGTCTATAGAAGAATCTGTAGAATCCAACGAAGAAGAGGAGCATGAAGATACCAAATAAAAAGTACATGTTATCCAGAACAACCTAATGAAGAACAAGAACCACTACATGAATCTGTGGAACCAACTGTTATACCTAAGACAAGAAAAAGACCAACATGGCTTGAAACTACTTTGTGGGAAGCAGAAAAGCATAAGGCCCCCATTGGTACTTTCAAACAAAGCAAGAAACCCAAAAGGTTCACTAGTTATGTGGCACTCATGAAAAGTTTGGTTAATGCAGAACCTTCCACCTTTGAGGAAGCAATTAAGAAGAAAGAATGGAAGGAGGCCATGATGGAAGAATACCAATTCATAATGAAGAATTATGTATGGGAAGTTGTGTCGAGGCCTAAAGATAATTTGTAGTCACTTTAAAGTGGGTGTATAAGATAAATCTTGTTGTAGATGGAAGTATTGATAAGTACAAGGTGATATTTGTGGCTAGAGGGTTCTCCCAACAGGAGGGAGAATATTATGATGAGACATTTTCTCTAGTTTCTAGATATACATCTATCAGAGCCATAATATCTCTAGCATCTTCCATGGGTTGGAGTTTACATAATATGGAAGTAAAGACACCTTTCTAAATGGAGTGGTTGAGGAATAAGTATATATAGAGAAACCTCAAGGTTTTGTCGTACACCCAAAAGAAACCCATGTATGCAGATTGAAGAAATCCTTGTATGAACTCAAGCAAGCTCCAAGAGCTTGGTATGCACGTATTGAGAGCTACTTGAAAAGACTTGGATTTTCCAAGNATAGATTTTCCTTTTGGCCACATGAGAACTTCACCATCAATGAAGGAAATTATAATCCTTTCTCATCCAAAGATGAGATAGAAAGGAGATTCTTCTTCAAACCAGGTACATACAAAACATCCTTTTGTAGTATGCTTCTCCTACTCCTTTAATGGGATACTAATAGTCATCACCAAGCTTCATCTTGTGACGTGAATCCTTCTAAACTAATTTTGAGAAAGAATCTGTGTAACATGTCATGTACTTAGTAGCACCACTATTAATAAGCCATGAGTCACTTCCATGAGTGATTGTACCTGTAAGAGATGATATCAATACATATTATTTGCTTGAGTCATCTTCTTTGGCTCTTTCTTGATCAAGTTCATCATCTTATGCGGAATGAGAATGATGTCTTTTATACTTTCATTTTCTAACTTGACCTTTAGAGTTGGTACAGTTTATTGCAATGCGTCCCATATTTTGACAAATGGAGCATCTGTAATTTGAGAAATCCTTCTTAAACTTCTGTGTCTTTTGTAACCCATGAGGCTTCTTATGTGATTGAATTTCTTTCTAGCTCTTTCATTTTCTTGCATGAGCTGCTAGAGCTTGATTTTCCTCATCGCTTAGTTTCTCTTCTTTTGCTACCAATCTAGCTTCTTCCTAAGTGCAATCCTCCCATAGTCTACTAAATCTTGTTAGCCTTATTCTTGAACATATTCCTTGAATGAATGATTCCCAAGATCTAGGGAGACCATTCAAGGTATTCATTACTAATTCATTTTCTTTGATTGTGTCTCAAATGGATTCAAGTTGTTCTTTGATTTGAGACACCCTTGTGAAGTAGGATTGGGTAGTTTATGAACTCTGCATATTCACATTCTTGAGTTGTGTCCTCAAGGTCATCTTTCGATTGATATTATTTCCTTCATACAATCAGGATATGACATCAAACATTTTCTTGAGATTTGTCAATGATGAGACATGAGGGATCAAATGATCCTTGATAGAATCAACAATGATTCTCTTTGCCTTAACTAGGTTCTTTTTGTGCTTTGCCTTGGCCTCATCTTCGTCTGGTTCTAGAACTTATTCTTTGATGAAATATTCTAGGTCATCCTCTTCTAGAATGAGAATCACTCTATACTTCCATGCTCGGAAGTTATCAACACCCTCAAGCTTATCATCAAGCTTGGTATTGGGTGCCATGTTGACCTTGAATGGTAATACAATAAGAAAAAATGAAAAATTTTCAAAGAAAGGTTTTGAAATTACCAAAGAGTGTGATATGCCAAGGTGAACTGCTCCAACTTGAATCTGCAGCTGACAAGACGTCTTGATCTAGGGTTTATGAGGAAACCCTAATTTTTCAAAATGAGAATTTTGGAATTTTGCTCTGAGGGAAAGATGTGCCCTCCTTAGGCGAGCTCCTTGATAACTTTACTTTGACTAGCATCCTCCAGAAAGTGAGAGAAATCACCTTCTATGTTTTTATGCAATTGTTGGTAGTTGTTGCAGTTGCAGCACAAGTTGCAGTTTTCAAATCTTCGTCAAACTGAGAATCTAAACCCAAGGAAATATGTGCTAGGGTTAGGAGAGTCTTCCTATGGTATTCATTTCCCCAACGATTTATTCTATACTGTGAGAATGGATTCTTTCAGGCCCACTCTGATACTATGTTAAAATTTATCTTAAGTAATCAAGTGTATCCAGTATTCTTTAACTTTAAACTATTAAAACAATAATTGCATGCAAATGGATCATTGAAAGAAAGATATCCACTGTATACACAAGATTTATCCTAGGAAACCCTTGTGGGGGAGAAAACCCAACAAAGCTTCTTCAATATAGATTCGTCAACAAGTATAATGTCTCTCTCAAGAGAGATATCACCAAACATAAGATAATCAGGAGATAGACCAGAAACCTTAACCAGAATAGGGTAGTGCACCACTAGACCAAGACAGTCCTCCAATAGATAACCAAAACCTTTACCAGAACACCCGTCCTTAGTAGTTGTGTCTCCTCCTTAGACTTGCGCACTTTTCCTTGTGTGAGAGGGCTTGTGTTGTGTGTTCTTCAAGTGAGGCACCTAGCCTCTTATAAATACAAGTTGAGCCACCCAGAATTAGTTCATGACCAACTTGTATACTTTTCCCTTTCTAATTTACAATTGACTTTTACAAAGGCACAATAGGGTCATATTTACAAATATAACATAATATTGTTCTTTAGGGTTTTTTCTTGGTCTAATACAATATTGATACAATAAGAATATCTTCTGAACCTACTCAAACTTCAAAAATAAAACTAGTGCCTTTATTCTTTTGGGATTATGGATTCAAACTATGAACTCTCTTGCTAAAAACCTCTTGACAAGGTTGAAACATGGACTTTGGATAAAACCTTAAGGTAGTCCACTACAAACCTTGGAAGGTTATCCTATAGGAAGACAACTAGGGTAGTCCACTACAAACCCTAGAAAATCATTAGATGTCCTTTAGCAAGCTTTTAAGACAATATCAAGGGAAGGTAATTCACTACAAACCTTCCTAGGGTTTACAAGATAAGATCTATTCGAAACAAATACAAAGAAACATGTGTTGATGTTATGGTAGTTGCGGGAGGTATAAACCTTTACATGTAACCTTTGACGAGACTAGAATATTTCGAGAAGCAAGAGAAACCCTAAATAGTTGTGTAATAATCCTAGAATACAAGTTGGCTCAAGAGAATAATTTATATTAAATTATTAGCCTTCAGAAGAAGAAGTTGGCCCAGTTAGGTCACTTGGAGGACTATAAATAAAGGGTGCTTGAGCTCATTTGCACTCACTCACTCTCACAACTGCATAAGGACTAGTGGTGTGCATGACTAGTGGAGAGTTGCAACAACTAGAGTGGTGACTTGGTCTTTGGTTATGGTTTGGAATTTCTGATTGGTATTCTAGCTTTGGATAGAGGTACGCTACCTTGGTTGGATATTGGTTCTAGTTATTGCTTCTGGAATTATTCTATATGTCAAGTTTAAGGTGCTCAGGGATGGCCTTTGTGCCTATGGTTGGGTGAAAATATAGTGATATTCTCTATGGTGAAACAAGCATACCTATTATTTTAACAGGTTGTGAACCCACATTATATTTAGACAGTCTAACCATTGGAAGGTAGATTGGGAGGATTTGCTCAGTTGTAGTTGCAGTTGCATTCAAAGTTTTATTGCAGCAACGAAACCCTAACCCTCTTGTTGAGGCACATTAAGTGAATCTCTTGACCTAATTCTTGGATAGCCTAGTGCACCCTAGCCAAGTGCACCTCTTGGTACTCTCAACAAGCCAAGGATTCAAGTTTGATTTTTTGGTCAAAATCAAAGGTTGACCAAGCCAAAGAAGTCATGACTTACTCTTTGAAGTCAGAAAACAAGTTAGAAGGGGATTTAAACTTCAGAGCATATAAGACAAGGATTGACCTCATCCTTTCCAAGAATAAAGTCATAGATATCGTGAAAGGCAATATCATGGAACCATAGTTTGAAGCAGAAAAAGAGAAGGAACCTCAAAACATTGTAGCATTGGAGAAGTTCAAGGATAATGACATTAGTTCTATGAGTATCATAGTGGACTCTATAAATGATCACTTGATACCCTACATTTCTCATCGAGACTCATCCAAGAAGATGTATGATGCCCTAACAAACCTTTTCTCAGTCAAAAATATTGGACAAGTGATGAGTCTGAAGAATGACCTTCATGATATAAATATGACAAATGATGACACCATAGCTTCATACTTTGTGAGAATTTATCATTTGAGAGATAAACTACAAGCTATTAAAGAATCCATCCCAAAAAAAGAAGTTGTGAACATAGCACTCAATGGTCTCTCTAGATCATGGGATGCATTTGTTGCAAGCATGAATACAAGGAAGGAGCTTCCAACATTAGAAGAACTTTGGACCTGTTGTACACAATAAGAGAGAAGTTTAAACTCCAATGGAAAACCTCGAAAGGAAGAATATGCTCAAGCCTTTGCAAAAAAGTTCAAAAGACATGGAGGTAATAAAAGATTTGATTCAAGAAAGAAGTTCAAGAGAGATATATCAAAGGTACAATGCTTTTAATGCCATGTTTATGGCCACTACAAAAGGAATTGTCCTAAACTAACAAGGAAGAGAAAAGATAGACATCATGCATCAACTAACAATGATTATGAACCCTCAAATAAGAAAAAGCATGATGAGGCAAATTTCTTCTATTACTCAACCCTTACCGGAACTGTTGAGGATGACATGTGGTTGATTGATAGTGGAGCTTCAAGGCATATGACAGGTGGTCGTAAGAATTTCTCAAGCATGAAGGAAAAGGAGACACCTCATAAAGTAGAGCTTGGAGACAAGAACTCTTATGCAGTCAAGGAAAGTGGACAAGCTACTATCAAAATGGAATCAGGTAACTCTATCCATCTTAGTAATGTTTTATGTGTTCCTGGTTTGAAAAAGAATCTAGTATATATTTCCTATTTAGAAGAGAAAGGAGATAGAGTAGATTTTGTAGATGGAAAATTTCTTGTATGGTTTAAAGACTCCAAGATCGAAAATGATAGAGTTATTGGAACCCGTGAAGGAAGGTTATATAAACTCCTAGGTCAGAATACTCAATCCCTAGTACATGATGAAATCAACCCTAGTGAGTTATGGCATAGAAGGTATTCTCACCTTCATTATCAAGCCTTTCAATCCCTGAAACAGATGGTTGTAGGCATACCAAATTTACAATCAATACATGAAGGTGTGTGTAGAGGATGTGCACTTGGGAAGAATATTAAGAAACCATTCCCAAGTAGTGAAAATAGATCCAAAGGGATCTTATACCTAATACATTCAAATGTATGTGGACCTATGTCAGTGAAGTCTCTAGGAGGATCTCTTTACTATTTAACATTCATATATGACTTCTCAAGAAAGACATGGTTGTTTCTGTTAAATACTAAGGATGAAGTATTCAAAAAATTCCAATAATTCAAGGTTGAAGTAGAGGACCTAATAGATAAGAAGATGAAGACAACAAGATCTGATAATGGAGGAGAATACACCTCCAAGGAGCTCGTTTCCTTTTGTAAATAAGTTGGGATTAGGAGGGAGCTCATTGTCCCTCAAAATCCTCAACTAAAGGGTGTGGCTGAAAGAAAGAACAAAACCATTGAAGAATCATTCAATGAAATGATACTTATCGAAACTTATCTATGTTCATGTGGGGAGAAGCAGATGTGCAAGTTGTTTATGTTTAGAATAGAAGTCCACATAAAATATTGAAGAACGTGACTCATGAAGAATCCTTCTAAGAAAATAAGCCAAGCACTGAACACTTGAGAATATTTGGATGTCTAGTATACATTCATGTTCCCAAGGACAAGAGAAAGAAGTTAGAACCCTCAGGAAAGAGAGGAATATTCGTTGGTTATAGTGAATCATCAAAAGTTTATAGAATCTATGTTCCAAGTCAACGGAAGATTGAAATAAGTAGAGATTTAACTTTTGATGAAAGGATTGCATTTAAGAAGTCTATAGAAGAATCTGTAGAATCCAACGAAGAAGAGGAACATGAAGATACCAAATAAAAAGTACATGTTATCCAGAACAACCTAATGAAGAACAAGAACCACTACATGAATCTGTGGAACCAATTGTTATACCTAAGACAAGAAAAAGACCAACATGGCTTGAAACTACTTTGTGGGAAGCAGAAAAGAATAAAGCCCCCATTGGTACTTTCAAACAAAGCAAGAAACCCAAAAGGTTCACTAGTTATGTGGCACTCATGACAAGTTTGGTTAATGCAGAACCTTCCACCTTTGAGGAAGCAATTAAGAAGAAAGAATGGAAGGAGGCCATGATGGAAGAATACCAATTCATAATGAAGAATTATGTATGGGAAGTTGTGTCGAGGCCTAAAGATAATTTGTAGTCACTTTAAAGTGGGTGTATAAGATAAATCTTGTTGTAGATGGAAGTATTGATAAGTACAAGGTGATATTTGTGGCTAGAGGGTTCTCCCAACAGGAGGGAGAATATTATGATGAGACATTTTCTCTAGTTTCTAGATATACATCTATCAGAGCCATAATATCTCTAGCATCTTCCATGGGTTGGAGTTTACATAATATGGAAGTAAAGACACCTTTCTAAATGGAGTGGTTGAGGAATAAGTATATATAGAGAAACCTCAAGGTTTTGTCGTACACCCAAAAGAAACCCATGTATGCAGATTGAAGAAATCCTTGTATGAACTCAAGCAAGCTCCAAGAGCTTGGTATGCACGTATTGAGAGCTACTTGAAAAGACTTGGATTTTCCAAGGTCATGTTGATCCAAATCTCTATTACAAGGTTGTGAAAAATGCACCTGTTATTCTACTGTTATATGTTGATGACTTGTTCCTAACAGGTGCAGAGCCTCTCATTATTCAGTGTAAGAAGGAGCTATCCATTGAATTTGATATGAAGGATCTTGGTCTCATGCACTACTAATTGGGACTAAAAGTATGGCAGAAGCATGGTGAAGTATTCCTAGGACAAGGGAAGTACATTGTAAATATCCTTCAGAAGTTTGGGACGATGGATTGTAAATCCATGGAAACTCCCATGGTAACAGATTTGAGGAAGTTGAGAGACTCTAATTCTGATCCAATAGATTCGTCCATGTACCAGCAGTTAATTGGCTACTTGATGTATTTGGTAAATAATAGGTCGAACATATGCTTTGTTGTGAACATGTTGAAATAGTTCCAAGTGGAACCTAGACAAGAGAATTGGGTGGTTGCAAAGAATATCTTGAGATATCTTTGTGGGATGATAATGTATTGTTTGAGATATGCCTCAAATAGTGAAGTAAAGCTGCATGGATTTACCAATTCAAATTAGGCAGGAAGTGCGGAAGATAGAAAGAGTACTTATGGACTATGTTTCAGTTTGGGTTTTTCTATGATTTCATGGGCTAGCAGAAAACAAAAGTTTGTTGCACTCAACACTGTGGAAGAAAAGTATATTGCAGATTGTGATGCTTGTACATGTAGATTTTAACCTTGTACAATATTTACTACAAATAGATTTTTAGTAAAAGAACAAAAAATATACAATGGCAAATACAAACATTACACATAGATTTTTCCCCTGGAAACCCAAATCGAGAAAACCAACGTATTTTATATTCACTCATAGTATTACATTGTTTACAATACAATATACATATAGGAGCCAGCGGCATCCAAAACCCTAACCCAATGACCTGGATTAGTCAACAACCCTAATTCCTTAACCGAAAATAGAAAACCATCGACAAAGAAACCATGTGCCGAAAAACCACCTAAATATGTGACACTACTACTTGTGCAAAGAATATAACACATACCCAACAGTACGGAAGCAGTGTGACTCTGTAAGTTGGTTTATGGACTATTTGATCAGGTGTTGGATTCAACCGTGATATATTGTGATAACCAGAGAACCCAGTGTTTCATGACAAGTCGAAGCACTTTGAGATCAAGTATTATTTTCTTCGTGATAAATTCCAAAGGGGAAAAGTGGTTCTCCAGTATATCTCCATTGATGAGCAGACTACAGATATTTTGACGAAGCCTTTATCCAAGATAAAGTTTGCATACTTGAGGGACAAAATGGGGCTTGTGGAGATTGCTCCCTTGGTTGAAAGGGAGGATATTACTTCCTTTGTTGGGAGAGAGCACTGATATGTGGCATCATGGATTGCCAATGAGTTGTGGATATGTATCATGCTAGTATAGCTTAGAGATGATCATACAACTTAGAGAAGACATAGTGAGGCATTGATCTACATTATGTGAGTATAGCTTAGAGGTGGACATACAGCTAAGAGATGATGCATTGGCATCATGCTAGTTATGTTCATCCTAGTACGACTTAGAGATTATGTAGATGATACTCCAAATCATGCCAGTACATATTAGATATGATGCATGCGCATCATGCTAGTATGGCTTAGAGGTTATGCAACTGATGACATTGTTGATGCATGATGATATCAGATGATTTGATTGTTTTGGAGATTGTATGTCTCTGGCCAGTAGTTGTATGCTATTATGGTGGATGTGATCCAATGGTAGTGATTGTATGTCACTGGTTAGTAGTTGTGTGCTACTAGGATTGGTTGTATACCACTGGATAGTAGTTGTATACTAATATGGATAGACATAGTTGTGTTCTATTGGATGGCATTATGATTTCCATGGAGACTATTGTTAGAAATAATGGATGTGTTCATTTAACCATAGACAATATAACAATATTGTCACCCAACCATAGGCCAAAGCCACACCTGAGCACCTTAACCTTGACAGAGAATGATTCTGGAAGCAAACCAATAGCCAACCAAGGCTAATGCACCAAGAAATATTGATCAAAAAGTCCAACCATAACCAATAGAAATTCCAATCCTAAACCAATAATACAAATTGTAGTAGTTGTGGCTGCAGCTACTACCCAGACTTGCGAACTTGCCTAGTTTCTACAGTGCACACTTCTTCTGAGATGAAATTTTGAGTTGTTTATGCCAAATGAGGTATAGCTACTTATATTTATACGGTTTTTCCTGAGTTGTCTGAGCCGACTTCTCATTCTGGAGGCTAAATACTTAATACTAAATATTTCCTTGAGCCAAATTGTCTTCTAGGGTTATGTTCAATGCTTTAGGGTTCCTTCTTACTTCCCAAAATATTATATTCTCATCAGGGTTACACATGGAGGTAAATAACTCCCACAACTTCCATAATATCAACATTCCCTCCTAGCTAGGGAGGTATTGAAGGCAATGGTATTGAGCACAAACATACCATTCAACCAGTAGCATCATCATAGTCGTATAGACTATCTCATGATTATATCATGAGCACCATCGTCACTATCATATGATAGCATCAACTGCATCATATCTCAAAGCCATACTCTATCTGATTAGTCAGGCATGATGTTGGATAAGTCACTCACTCCACAGAGTGATACAAGGATCATTCTTCTAATCTGGACATATGTCCTAGAAGAAGGACTATCCCAACAGATGTTAAAAGTTATGCCATTGACTACAGAGACCATTCTTATAGGATGTCAATCTATGACTATTTTCTAATCAAGTTATAGAGATCTGTCTCAATCTGTATGCCTTAGAAAATATCGGTCTTGAACCATTTTCTTAATTGAGCCACAATATGTGCCTTAGGAAAATACTAGTCCATGACATGTCAGCAAACTGTCAACCTAGACCATTCTCCAGAGAGAGAATACTTGTCCACCAACAATATATTCTATCTAGACCATTCTCTACCTGGAGAATGTATGTCCACAATCAAACTAGCTATCCATCTAGCTAATAATCATTTTCAACACTATTGATAGTCTACATGGAAATCAGAACAATGTCATTCAATAGAACACAGTCATTTCTATCCATAGTAGAACATAACTACAATCCAGTGGTACACTACCACACCAAGTAGCACACAACTACTTACTCAGTGACACATAGTCACAACCAGTGGAACACATCCCCCATAGTAGTATACATCTACTTTCCAGAGACATACGGTCTCCATAGAAATCATATCATCTGATATCAACTTGAAAAGAAAAACAATATCATGATATAAACTAAGTCATCTAGGCCATTCTTCCACTCACATCTGTGAGATCTGGAAGAGCATATTCCCTTCGAAATTAAAACATCAACCATGAGATATCTGGACTATTCTTCTCAAGCATAGAAGAATAATTTTCCTAATTTATGAGCCTGTACCATTCACCTATCTGGGCCATTTCTCCGGCACTAAACAAAGTGAAACCTGGAGAGAATGAGTCTGCCCTAGGGAATGCATTTCCCTGATTGCTAAACCTGGACCATTCACCTAACTGGTCCATTCCTCCGACACTAAACAAAGTGCAACCTGGAGAGAATGAGTTTGCCCTAGGGAATGACTTTTCGGACCATTTCCTAAGGAAATGATTGTCCTGCACCAACCTCCAAAACAGACCATTCTTCGTAAATTCTCACAACTGTGAACTTTGAAAGAATGATTTCTTGGTGAGGTGGACCATTCTACTTTACCACTACTGAGAGTGTTTGCCAAGAAGAAATATTTTCCTAGACCATCACCCCACATTGGCCACAAGGGGAATCATTGTCTATGGTACATTAGCAATGTATCAAACCATTTTCATTACGAAAATGACCATCCGATATGGACCATTTTCCGAACTGGAAAATGCCTCTCTGTCAGAAATCTCAAACCACTTTTCGAATGGGAAGGAACTGCTCATCCTGGACCATTTTTCGAACCGAAAAATGATTGTCCATAAATTGATAACACATAAGTTCTCCCTCCCAACCTGGGAATTATCTCTTCCCTTTTCAATAAGGAAGTCGTCTCCACAAGCTCCAGCTTGTTTCTTGAGTACGCAAAATTTTTCATCTTGGACAAAGGATTTACCAAAATGTTTGTTATATGCTCATCTGTGGAGATATATTGGAGAACCACTTCTCTTTTTTGGACCTCATCACGGAGAATGTAATGCTTGATCTCAATGTACTTCAGTCTTTATGGAACACTGGTTTTTCTCTGAAGGCTTCATGTAGCTCTGGTCATTATAGTATATCATAGTTAGATTCAGCTCTTTTGTTTTCTGATAGCTCATAACATTGTGACAAGGCTCAAACTAGAACATATCCAAGTGGCACTTCTTATGTCATCGTGAGAGTTTTGTCATGGATTAGCAATCCATCATCCTAGACTTCTGAGTAACCATTCTGATACAATATCTATGTTATAGAAATTTTTCACCACGCTTATGTTGTGCAATATTGGAGGCTCTACACCAAGTTGTTTAAATCCATACAATATTTTCTTACATCTGCATACAAGAGTCTCTTTCTGGTATACCTAAAAACCTTGAGGTTGCTCTACATACGCTTCTTTGTTCAATTACTATGTTGAGGAGAATAGTCCTTACATTCATCTGATGTGAACTCCAACCCATGGATATGGCAGGAGATATAATGGCTCAAGTATGTCTGGTTACTGGAACAAGCTATCATCGTAGTCTTATCCCTCCATCTAGGATAACCTTTAGTTTTGGATCTCGTAATGATCCCATTAATAAGTCTTCCACACATTGTTCTTTATCACAACTTCCATTTCTTCTTCTTGATTTCTTCTAGAGGGTTCAAACCAAGCTGGTAGTCTTGTGATTCTCGATATAGTGACAGATTGTTCTAGATTTTCTTTCTCTCTTGGAATCTTCATGTTTCTCTTTAGCTCTTGGGTCCATGGAGTTTTATATAGATTCCATGCCATGAAGATTCTGACTTCTTCCTTTCATCATAGGATCATGGAT
Source organism: Picea glauca (assembly GCA_000966675.3). Classification (NCBI taxonomy): domain Eukaryota; kingdom Viridiplantae; phylum Streptophyta; class Pinopsida; order Pinales; family Pinaceae; genus Picea; species Picea glauca. Next base: position 18,281 of record JZKD02S1979090.1, read on the forward strand.
GTGGATGGAAAACCAAGGATATTTTAAAGCTTCTTTTCGAAGAAAACTTCTTCTAAATTCAAACTGAACATGTCTTGTTTTTCATGGTTGCTACCATTGATGGGAACATGGATCGATACTACATAATCCTCAATGGATCGTATTATTTAGGATTATCTCCCTCCTAATACTTTCTTCATTAATTAATGCATTCTCTTCTTTTGGAATTATATAATTGGCTCCCTCCATCTAAGAGAGTCCACGCTTTCGTCTGCATCTTTATTGCCTTCTACAAATTGTCACAAGTCTTTTTCTAATTTCCTCTTGAATGTTGACTT
>JZKD02S1979101.1:20524-36317 GCA_000966675.3 Picea glauca
ATAGTTAGTATACATATCTAGAAGAGTACAAGAGGAATGTGAAGGTAAACAAAAAGTAGAAATCAATCAAAACAAACCTGTACCAAATGTCTTTAGCTTTAAGATTTTTTTTATGACTTCTTCCTCGAAGATTTCAAATCTTTGATGCATATACATGGCAACAAGATGCGGATACTAGATGACATTTTCAAATTTTTTACAATGTTCATTTAAATGACGAGAATGTGCATTTTCGGGCATGACATTGTGTAAGTCAAGCCACTTTGTGTCAGCTGCACTCAAAGTAAAAAATAATGTTGGGAAACCCAATTGAGTAATCATGTCAGTGAGTTCAACACGACACTTTGTCCAATAGGCCTTTGTACCTTGGAGAGTAGAACCAAAATGCATAAGATGCTCAGCCAACTTATTGTCAGGTAAATCAATGAGTTGTTTCCGCAAGTCTAGAATTGTTGTAGGTGAGTTATCATGTATATTCTTATTTACAAATACTGCAGCAGTTGCTTGGCTATGGTGGCTCATAATCATGTTCAATAAAAAATACCGAAACCTTGGATGGCTTCCAAATCTCTGATCAAAGAATCTGAGAAGATGTAATGCATATTCATGCAGTTGAATATTACAAATACGAGGATGCAACCAATCAACCTCACCAGTGGAGAATAATGTCGGGAAAGCTATGTCCAATAACCCTTCTGTATTATATTCATTGATGGGAGACAAACCAATGTATGGCCAGTCCAATCGTTCAACAGGTGTGGAAATTGCATTTTGAATGAATGTTCTTGTTTCTTCCATTTCTCTCCCTTCATTGGGTAATCAGGCAACAAAAGATGAAGAATGAGCATGAAAACGATCAGGAGATAGCTCTTGATTGTTAAAAACATTACTCTCTATTTCTTGAATATCACAATCAACAAATTTAAGCCTACTTGACACATCTATTGCCCTTTCAGGGAGAGAATCAAGTGAATCCATGTCGATTTGAACATTCCTGTAATATTTATCCATTTGAATTTTGTAACGCAATGCATCCAAAATTCGTGATCTCTTTACATAGAATTCATAATGTTTAGATTGTGCACCATGTCTCCTAAAAATGAGGATGTCAAGATCTTCAACATGTCGTGGAAGGTTTTTAGCAATCGTGGAAATATCTTGTGGAAAGCTAATTGTGTGACCACTATATTTATATTTCCCACCACGAGCATGTGTCACTTGCAGTATTGGATTAACCCTTGCTATTAGCATCTCTTCAACTTGGGTAAGAACATTTAGAACATGAGGTTGGTCACCTGGATCCATGTTATTCCACCGAGAGAAAGGGTGGGAACCTCGCTCATATTTGCACCTTTTACACATAGGACCTTCAGACCCTCTCAAAACTTGGATTCCAGGATAAGATTCACAACAAACATGGAACATTTTCACAATGGAGAGGCTATCAATCTTAGCTCGAATTTTTTTATGAACTTCGATCATGTTGGTATGAAATTGATGGGAAGCAGGTTGATTCACTTGATGGATATGAACTCTAGACAACAGAGCATGTTCAGGACCAATGTCAGAGGCCCAACCCAAATTTGGTCCAAGAGGAATTGTTGCATTGTTTCCAACATTTCTTTCCCTTGAATTTATGGAGTGCATATCTCCATTTTGATTTCATTGAATGGTGTCCTAGTAAAAAAATATATTAAAATGTTAATTTCCAACTTAGTAACTTACAAGAGAAGGAAAATTTAAAAAAAAGGAATGCAAATGAAGAAAAATTACATTAAAATGTTCATAAGATGGTCCTGGTTGACATGGACCAAGGTTATGAGAAGGCTCCCCTTGAGTTTGAACATGTGTTTCTGGAATATATTGGTCGTTGATTTCTATACCTCTATTGGAATGGTTAGTGTGCTGCAAATAAGGAGAAAATAAAATGTTAATTTACTAATTTTAGTAATCTATATATCGAATGTTGTTCAAGAAATTTGACAAAGAATTATGGCACTCGAATACCTTAGTTTTTCCAAGTGAAATAGTTCTAATTGATTCTGTTGGTGGATGGATATTAGCTCGGAAATTTGGGAGAGGAGACAGACATCCAACAGCAACAGGTAAAGGTTGCAAATTATTAACCAAATTGGCAAGAAAATTATTGTCACCCACAAATTCAGATGGCCCTATATTTTGAATGTCTTTGAGAACTCTTCCATGAAGGTTTTCCAGCCTTCCTTCATGTTGCAATCTAGGATTTCCATTTGTATAAGACTGAGGGTTCTCATTTGAATCAAGGTTTTGAACATGATCATATTTTGGAATATGAGAAGTTTCCACAATGAAGACAACATTGTTATGAGATTGTGGAACATAAGAAATATCTAGAGTATGAAAATATTGTGGGAAAGAAACATCAACAAGTATTGTTGTTCGCATGATAGCAGCTAAACTTCGATACTTACGACTATCAAGAAAATCAATTTCAATATTATTTCGAGTGGTTCTTGTATGATACAAAGTTCTTCTACGTTCATTTATTGCATCTTTGTTTTGTTGATACCATAAACGAGGAATTTCATTTCTCCTCTCACATGTTGTTAGAGAACGAGTTCGTTTCATAATACATTTACTTGTGCCTTCAGTAGACATTTCTACAAAAGGAAAAAAATACATCATGATTAACTTGGCATATATTGTGCCTTCAGTAAACATTTATATATTTAGTAAACAATCTTTAGTAAACATATATTGTGCCTTCAGTAAACAATCTTTACATCAATCCATATGACAATGATATGAAAGTGAAAATTATCAGAATTGATAATGGAATATGAACATTTCTAAATCAAGTAAAATATCAAATATAATCCGAATGGTGAAATATGAAAGTCAAAAATATGAAAATCTACAAAGGAATATCAATATTTTTAAGACAAGTACAAGGAAAAGAAGACTAAGCCAACAAATCTATTCCCAATGGTGGAATGTCATCAATAGAATCCATGTTTGGAAGTAGTGGGAAAACATTTCCATTTTCAACGAGATCATTGCACTAGTCTTGAAATGGAAATCACAACCCAGAGTTTTGTAACATGGATACACTTGTGATATTTTTTGGGACACAAGAACTGGTCATCAAATCATAGAACATGAGTGGAACTTCATTGTTAATGCATATCAGCACTATCTCGTCCATTGTTCGAAATGGAAGATATCCAGGACATTTTATATTTATGTATGTTGAAAGGTGTTGCAACAAATTCCATTTGAATCCCCAGTCATCCTCAAAACACTCCAAACTTCGTTTTATAGTTGGTTGACCAAATATAAAATTATCCACTTCTTCAATAGACCAAACAGAGGTGGAACCATCATTTATGAGGCATATAAGTTGGTTATTGTATAATGCCAATGACATATATTGTATGTCTGGGATTGGAACAAAAGAAAAACCCCACTGATTATTTAAAACATCCATCCAGTATATTGTGTACCCATAGTAAGGGTAGTCTTCATAATTTTTGTCCAAATACAGCCAATAAATTTTACTTTTATAGACCACTGCCTCTTTTGGAGGTGTAGTGCCACCATAAGGAATGTTTGTACTCCTCCACACCCTGTCAAGGCTACTGCAAACGAAATACTTTGATTGCATGTTGTTCGAAATATGTTTCAAAACAACCCATTCATATTTTCTATCACTCACATTTTCCAAGGGTGTAAAGAAACCCCAGTCTCCAACCCATATAGAACCTATGTTGTTGAATGACTTTGTAAATGGATTCATCACAAAATAATTCTTTGTAAGGGAGCATGTTGTTGTAAAGATAACAAAATCATGGATCAAATAGTGCATTCAATTGTGTAGCTAGAATCTATAAATGGCACATGAAAACGACAAACGTGACCATTTTGATGAAGGTATCCTCCAATGAAGTAACCTTCCTCACCATAGAGTAAAGGAATTAGAAAACCAAATTCATTGCAGGAAAGTCGATGACAATGTGCGAGGAATGAAGGGGTTTGTATAATAACATTCCAGTGTTTACAAATTATTCTAAATGTTGTCAACACTGAAAAAGGGAGCCAATAAAATATCAGCTCCAAAATATGGAATGGCAAACAACTCCATATGGTTGGATCCATAACGATGTGAAGAAGTTTCCTAGCACTGAAAACATAGGAGTAAAATGAATATAACTTTTATAGAATAAAATCTAAAACATAAATACTATAAAATAAATGAACCACTTCTAGGCATGAAAGATTTTGTTTGAATATAAATTCTAGGCTTCAAGTGAATATAAATCAACCACTTGTGAAATATAACTTATAGGCATCAAGTGAATATAAATTTAATAAATCAAATAACCATTCTACTAAATGCAATGAAGATGACAAACTTATATCAATGAAGATGATAGCCATAGACAAACTTATATTATTTTAATGTTTTAAGGTTACCATTGAGTTGAGGGTTTTGGATTTTAAAACATTCATGAATATTAATGCAAACATATAGGCTTTGGAGATGCTTTCTCTCACCTGCATTCCGCCTCAAATTTAGCTTTTCATGTTATGGTCTAGGGTTTTATCTTTTTAATGTTGAGGGTTTGTGAATATTAATAAAAATATATTGGTTCTTCTAAGTGCATTCCACCTAACACATGTTCATAATTTTCTAGCATTTTTAAAAGCTTCAGTTATAAACTCTAGCATATATGATCAAACTTTTAAAAATATGATCAATAAAAAAAGGCTATTCACATATAAAAATGCTATTCACATATAAAAAAGGCTATTCGTGGTCATTTTACCCTCTACTCACTGATTTCACATAAAAAAGGCTATTCATATATAAAAAAGGCTATTCACATATAAAAAAGTTTGATCAACAAAAAAAAAATGTTATAAAAATATGAAAAATTTAAAATATGACAAAATTGTTATAAAAATATGAAAAATTTAAAATATTTCCATTTTTTTATATATATTTTGCACATATATAATCTCTTAAAAATCGAAAATAGATTACGATCAGTTTGTAATAAAACTCAGTTTCATTTAATTTCCAATGCTTCGATATATAGGTTTTCCATTCTCTTTTCTCTACAGTCATGTTTCCATTTACAATCTCTGTATGGAATGGAGTACATTTTGGCGTTCACTATAATTGAAAAGGGGGTTTTTCATGTAGGTATGATGACCACCGTAGCCAAGCTTTAAGGGTTGTCACTACATTGATTTATTTGGATGAGTCCTTGGTGAAATATTTGGTTCTCATAATGCATGATACAATTGTCTATGTTGTATTGATTATATAAAATAAACCCTGTATTGAATCGGACCAAACGAATCATTGTATGCATATCAAAAGAAAACGATACATTGTTAGATTTACAGATGATGTATTGATTAATTAGTAAAAATACATAAACCCTAGTGTTTATGTATGTTGTATTGACTAATTACTAAAAATAGCACAAGTGGGATACACCTATCTTTCACACCTCGCTCTTAATGTTGTCTATAAAGAAAATTGCAAATACTTCTTCATTATCTCATCAACAACTATTTACATGCCTCATTCTTCTTATACCTAGTCAGCACATAAGAACACATCTTGTTCTCGTTCGATTTCCTGTTCTGAAATCAATAAGAACACATCTTGTTCTCGTTCGATTTCCTGTTCTGAAATCAATTAAGGATTAGGCAACAAGGAACCCACAAAGGAGCCATGTCGGTGAACCTTCATTCCTGTCCTGACTTGGATGTGTCAGAGAGGATGTAAATTTTGGCTCACGAGAACATATTATCACTCTAAACAATGTAACTAAACGTAGCACAATGATATAAAAATGGAAATGATATGTAACATAAATGAAGTTAAATGATAAAAATGAAGTTAAATGGCTGGTAAAATTCCCATGTAAACATTCCCAGAAATTAAATGAAGTCGATCCTTCTGGTAAAATTCCCGGAAATTAAATGAAGTAAAATGATAAAAATGGAAATGATATGTAACAGAAATGAAGTTAAATGAATCATTTCGAAAAACCCATGTAAACATTCAAAAAACCCATGTAAACATAGTTATATAGATATCTAAATGTTACCTCGATACTCACTGATTTCACATAAAAAAAAAAAGGCTATTCGTGATCATTTTACCCCTACTCACTGATTTAACTTTTTTATATGTGAATAGCCTTTTAGGTTTTTTTTTATTGATTAAAGTTTTTTTTATATGTGAATAGCCTTTCGACATTCACATAAGAAAGTTAACTGGCCAATTAGATAGATTTGGGTATATTACTAGTGGAGTAAATTTATAATTTCAATTAAATGTTGGCAATTAAATATATTAGGTTTATTAGGTTTAATTAGACAGGTAGTCGCTCATGGTGCTATCCCTAACCTTAACCCTAATATTTATTTTAACTGGCTAATACCTTTCGGCATTCCAGCTATTCATCACCAGATTTCAAACAAAATCGAACAAAAAAATTACTAAAAAACATCCAAAAGTTAAAATGTTTAGACTACTGCAAACCTAACCTAATTGACTTTAAGAATTAATTATACCTCTCCATAATGTTGTTGAATCCAGGCACACATGGGAGCCCGATGGTGGTGGGGCGTCAACTGTCTAGCACTCAGATCAGATCGTTCGGTATCCGTTACATGAAGAATTGTTAAAACGGTACTGTAATTTTGAGCATTTTGATATATTCAGAATGTCCAAAGTCCAAATTAAGGTTAGATTACAATTTGCAATTATTAAAATGACAATCTTGGATGCAAATTACTAAAATGACAACCCAACTAAGAATTCACACCAAATTTTTTGATAAGAAGAAAAAAACCTGAAATAATTAAATGGTGTAATGATCCACGTTGATGGGTGTTGAATGAGGATTACCCAAAACTGAATATGTTCATTTGATATATTGATCCGAAAGTGCCTTAATTTTACAATCGATTATAACTTATACATCATAGTGAAGAAGCACACTGCGTCTTTTAATCAAGAGCCTTTATTATATTAAAAAACGTCGCTTGAAATCAATATATATACTTCGATTTAAGCCAGCATTCAAGAGTCACTATGATCATCTCCTACTTTGAAATGGAAATGAGTGTGATTAATCCTTCTAGATGAAATTTATTCAGTAGCGCACAAATATATCCAGTAGCGCACAAATTTATATGTGAATAGCGCACAAATATATCATAAATCAATACAGAAAGTCCACGGAACTTTATAAATTCACTATTCACATAAACTTTTTTATATGTGAATAGCCTTTCGACTTTAATATACTTATTTCATTTAATGGTGCTAATGTTGTAAGCCTGTAAGCCATTAATATTATAATACAGAAGAAAAAATAGGTGCCGCGCCATTAATATTCAGATTGCGAGATGTGTAAATGAAGATAGCAGCCGACGTGATTGCTTGACTATGGTCTCCAGCAGTTGTTGTATGACAAAAGAATAGTCGTTGAAGCCGAAGAAGGCATGGAGTGCTATGATTGTCATTTTCCCATAGTAAGTCATATCTTACCGCCTATTACGTTTATTTGCCTGCAGTCGTAAAATATTGCTGAAAGTTGCAGTAGTATAAGATGAGTTCACATATAGGCCAATCTAGTTATGATTTGTCCTTTGATGTCAACTATAAGCCTAGTAAATGGTATAAACGTCTGTTAAGTTCTACATCTTCTGACCCACTATATAATACTCGTGTTATCGCTCAAGAATATGAGCCAGATGTGAACTGGAGTATGCCAGAAATAGAACCTTCAAAGATATATGATCTCCCTATGTTTCAGTTTCGTGCCTCAACTCTAATACATTATTTTTCTAGTAATGTTCCTCTGTCTTTAGGACAGACTATGTATTAGATTCCTTTACTCCAACAATCAGACATTGATTAGGGATTGGAACATGGTTTTAAGTATGTTCATCTTGGCTTAATCCAATTTGGTATTAACCCTTTAGTTCGTCCAGGGTTAAATACTTCTGTTCTTAATTGTGTTATAGACTCATGACATAATTAGTTCTTTGATGCCCTGATTGGAGGTTTTCAAGCCCCTTTGCATAATGGCCCAATTTGGTCTTCTGCTCTTCCTCGTTTTCAAGTCTCTTTGACATATCCCTTCATATATACTCTCCTTCAAGCATATGTTCAGTTTTCCAGTTTTGATATGGCTGAGCCTTCCGACATTGCCCAACTCCATACTACAACATGTCTCAGATTTATTACTACTACTATGCCAGCCTTGAATCACAAATTACTCCAACGCGCCTCTACCGAAAGCGTGGTGGTTGGTCCAGGTAACGTAACTCCACTCACACTTTGTTTTTCCAAGCTCTCAATACCTGAAGAATGGAAAGCTGATTATCAACCAATACAATCAAAGTATCAGCCTTCTAAAGCACAATAACTGATAGTCCAAAAAAATATGTCCGGAAATCAAGTTTTGAGAATAGGAAGATCTCAAAGCAGTCGTATGCCTGACTTAGAAAGACAAATGTCCTCCCTCTCAACCAGTTTTTCTACTTCCTTTTCTAATGCTCCTGTATATAAATTAGTTTCTGGTAAATCTGAACTAGATAATCATCTGTTATATCATCAGAAAGGTTCAAAGAAGTGTAAATTTTGTAAATCTTGTATTCCTACCCAATCTCCTTCTATAAAACCTTCTTCATCTACAAATTCTCCATCTGCATCAAAGTCCTTTAGAACATTCCAGTCAAAGACTAAACATGTAGGACAACATTCAAATTGTTCAGAATGCATGGATATCTTAGCCCCTCGAATCAATATGATGAACTACACCTTGCCAAGGGCTGATAAAGAAAAAACTGCTACACTTTCCCAAAGAAGTTTAGGACCAGGGAATTTCACTACCTCTTTCAAAAACAATACTTTAGTAGCAGATTTGGACTTTGTCCAATACAGGAAAACAGATGCAGAAAAATCTCCTAATATAGTCATACTGCAAAATTATTCAAATTATCAGTCTGTTTGCTTAGATTAAAATCTTGATGATATTGCACAAGATGTCATGCAAACAAAAACACATGTCAATGGCCTGCATTAAAAAATCGATTCCATTGAGCATAATCAAGATATCTTTAGAAATCATCTTGGACAGATCTTAGAAAAACTTGAGATTATTCAGACAACAGTCCAAGAATTAAAAGATTCTTTTGAAAAGGAGAAAAGACCAACTTATCCAATAAGTTTTGCTGAGATTGAAGATCAAACCTCATTCAAATGGTGTGGTTCCTCTTCCGATCAATCCAAGCAGCTAACATTAAAACAGTTGGCTAAGGAGCTACCAAATCCCAATCTTGCTAGAATTACTGAGGTAGTTTTACTAGCCATAGAAAAAATCAATCTAGTAAAATCTCAGGCCTCCAAATTACAAGAGGATATAAAATCTTAGAACAATATCTCATCTTCTCCAGTACCTTTCATCAAAGGAATTGATGAGGCTGAAAGTTCAAATGCACCTAGATCTTCAGATGATGATGCAGGAGGAAATCCCTTCCAAATTGCATGGGAAAAGTGGTGCAATGGAAAATATGGCTCAAGCAAAAATGTTCCATTCGACCCAGCTAATTTCCAAGAACATGATAGTTTCAGTAGAGAAAATATAGACCCAACGCCTGTGACTAATCTCAACTGTAGATCCAGAAATGAAATGATGATAATATTTCATAAATGGCAAGCTTGGGAAAAAACACAAAAGATGATTTTCAGAAATCGTGTTGCATGGAATGAATTAGCTTTAAGGCTAACCTGGGGTTTCACAGGAAACCTAGGACTCTGGTGGGATAGAGTCAATGAATTAGATAAGCTGAAGATAATGAATCATGATCATCCTATTGATGAGCTTATCAAAGTTGTTGTACATGAATTATATGGCAGCCAACATATAGACTATGCACATGATGCAAATATGTTTATGAGTCAAAAGTTGTGTCATATAAACGAGTTGCCTGAATTCTTGTGCACTATGCAAGACCTTTTGTATAGAGCTTCAGATCCAGACAATGTAGTCTACTTAAGAAAATACCTTTCCACTATGCCTGGAAAGATTCTAGATCTTGTTAGAGAACGTCTCGAAACACTAAATATTGATTTAGAAGAATTCTCTCTAGCAGGTCTACATGAACATATAGTCACAACCCTACAGAAAGAAAGTATGAGAAGACAAACAAATAAATCAATTAAGAAACAATTAGGGTTTGACTATAGCATCTGCGATGTGTTCGCAGAAACATATCACTTTGGTCAAAGTAAGGGAAGAAAGAATCCTGTAAAACAAATTATGGTTGTTTCAAATGCAAATCAAAAAATAATCCTTTTAAGAAAAGGTTTCCTAAGAGATTTAACAATCACAAACTAGGACCATAGAAATCCTTTTTCAAATGCCGACATAGCCCTACACAAGATGCAAAAACAACATGTTTTATCTGCAAAACGCCTGGCCACTAGGCTTCACAGTGTCCTCTGCGAAAGAAATCAAGGTTCCAACACAAGATAATGGACTTATTCCAAACAGGATATGATCCAGTAGAATGGGAACTTGTTTCTAACCGTTCAGATGGTGAATATTTATCACTAACTAAAGATGATTCAGATTCTCCCCATGATTTCAATTATGATTCTGACAATTCTGAAATCTCTACAGTTTCAGAATCATTAAATTTTTTGGATATCAAAATGTTTTCCCCTGAAGATAATATTCCCTCATTGAGACATCGTCAATCGATAATCCAAAATAAACTGTCTCAACTGACCCCCGGTCAATTTCAGCTTTCTAAAAGGTTGAATGCTCAACTCTCCTCCATCAACTCTCAACTTGCAAAACACCAGTAGCCAAGCGTGGTGAATATACAACATTATACTCCTACAGATTCATCTTTTAATAGATCTCATCCTACAGCCTCAAGACATACAAGCTATAGGAAAAGCTTTGATTTCAAACAAACAAAAAAACATCTGGAAAAGATAGAAAAAGTTGAAGAGTATAAAAATGATTCACTATAAAAGACCATCCAAGATCTAGAAGAATCAATCAAAGGAAAAGAAGTATTAGTTAAAGAAATATGGAAAGCTTTGAAATTAGAAAAATAAGAATTAAACTTTTTCAGAACACAAAAGGATGCACAAAGAGAAAGAGAAATGTTTGATTCAGATAATGACACTCTTGACCAATCTGTTGAGGCTAGTACATTTAAATAGATAAATGGATTTGAAAATAGATTGGTCATCTCCATAGACATTAAAGTATTAAGATATATGACCTATACTCTTGATGCTCAACTAGACACTGGAGCAATGAATTCTTGTGAAAAGTATGGTGCAATTCCCTCGTACTATTGGCAGCCCATAAATATTGTTTTTAGAGCAGTAAACAAGACTGAAATAAAAATACAGTCTTTTGCCCCAGATTTTCCCATTATAGTTCAAGGAGCCAAAATACCAGTAAATCTCTATTGCTTTGATACATGTGCAGATATTCTTTTGGGTCAAGATTTTGTAAATACATGCATGCCTTTCACTATAGGTAGCAATTTTGTATAGTTCATTGTTTTAGGTAAAAAATATCCATTCCAAGTAAGTCATCCTATGACACCAGGATTGGTAACACTAAACCTCTCCCACAAGTTGAGAAGTCTGCGGAAAAACTAGTTCGAATACAAAAGATTGTCAACAATGCTGAAAAACATGGTCTTGAGATAATCAAAGATATTAAAGACAAAATAGAAAATGAATGTACTTCTGATTATCCTGGTGCCTTTTGGACCAGAGAGCAATACTTTGTAAGTTTTCCCTACAAAGAAGGCTATGCAGCAAAGCCACAAAAAGCCTCTGCAAATCATGTCTCCAACAGATGTAGAGTACCACCAGAATGAGACCAAAGAATTATTGGTAAGAAAGTTGATAGAACCTAGTAGGAGCCCTTGGGCATGTCCAACATTTTATATCAACAAACATAGTGAGAAGAAAAGAGGAAAACCCATAATGGTAATAAATTACAGAGCTCTTAACCAAACTCTACTCTCTATCAGATTTCCTCTTTCATCAAAAGAACTATTGTTTGATAAGATTGACAAATGCAATATATTCAACAAGTTCGATCTCAAGAGCGGCTTTTGGAAAATTGGTATTATTCCTCAAGATAGGTACAAAACAACATTTGTTGTGCCTCATGGACAATACCAGTGGAGAGTCATGCCATTTGGATTGAAAAACGCCCCATCAGAATTTCAGAAAAGGATGGATGATATATTTAAGCAATTACCTTTTGTTATTGTATACATTGATAATTTGTTTGTTTGTTCTTTAGATGCCAGGTCACACCATTCGCATCTTAAAGTAGTATTTGATCTCCTGTTCAAACATGGTCTAGTTTTGAGTAAATCAAAACTATACTGGGCAAAGACAAAGATTGAATATTTGGGTTTGATCCTATCAAGAGGATATGTTAAACTTCAAGATCATGTTCTGAAGAAACTCTCAGAGTTCCCTGATGAAATTCTGGAGCAGAAACAACTACAAAGATTTCTTGGTTGTCTCAATTACATCTGTCAGTTCTACGAGAATCAAGCTAAGGATGTAAGGATTCTACAGAAAAGATTAAATGAGACTTTACCATGGAATAATAAGATGACTGCAGCTGTGCAAATTATAAAGCAGAAAATCCAAGATTTGCCAAGACTACACCTCCTAGATGTTACATTGCAATTGATACTTGAAACCGATGCATCAAATGAAACATGAGCAATAGTTCTATTGCAAAAGAATGGCCCAAAGCTAGAAGAAGTTTGCATATACACATCTAGATGTTTTTCAGACACATTGTCTATATATCCCTCGTCTCACAAAGAAATTCTTGCTATTAAAAGTGGGATAAAGAAATTTAAACTATTCTTAAAACATGTTCATTTTATTGTAAGAACTGATTTAAAACATATGAAAGGTATGTTAACTAATCAACATCTCTTGGAACAAGGCAATAACAGGATCTTGAGATGGAGTTTATGGCTTGGCGGTTTTGACTTTGATATTCATTATAAGCCAGGAAAAGAAAATTGCATTCCAGATCTGCTTACTAGAGAAGCAACCCCTACTATAAGAGAAATCAACAAATGACTTCATCCTCCTTGACAGCTCCAGATGCACCAGCAGGATTCAAATGGGTCCTGATTTGTGACAAATGTAAATATTGCTACTGTTTTGAATGCCTACAATATTGTATAAAATCTAGTCCTCTTTGTAAGAATATCCTGGAAAAATGGATACAGGCCAATAATCATTGTATTCCTAATCATAGCTACTTTGTACAAAGCCATAAATTGTCTAGAGGAACTATTACAGGAGGTCCTATGCAAGGACAGAAATACATATATCTGTATACTCCTTGTATTACTTTTGAGGATTATTGTGCTATTATAATTAATGGCGTGGCACCCATTTTTTCTTCTGTATTATAATATTAATATTAATGGCTTACAGGCTTACATACATAGGAAAAAATTGAAATTATTGGATATAAATTTAGATGCACCGGAAAGGCAGGGAACTTGGAGAAAATTTTGTTTCACAAATGATCTGAAATCAACATAATCTAATATCAAAGAAAATGATTAGCTGAACACTGCCAAATAATCAACATAACCTGTGTTCAGATAATCAAGATAACCTCTGAGATAATCAGATAATCATTATTTTTTGGTTCATCAACATAACCTGTCTTTTCATGATCTCTAATTTTCATATTCCACGAGACGATAGGGTTTCAATGGAAAATGGCATCTAGGGTTTCAATAGCTCATGAAAATTTGATATTGAATTGTTTTTTAATAATCCGTAAATGATATAAATGATGAGAAAATGACATCGATCCGTGTATAGTAATAATTAACAATGAATAAATTGGATTGATGAAAGAAAAACAATAAGAAAGGTTGATGCACCAGAATGATTATCTAGTAGAACGAAAAATCATATGGTTTGACCAAGTTGTTTCAAATCCTGTCATCCACGTTTTCATTTTTCACGCATTCAGATTGCTTAAATATAACTTGTTTTATGGCTTTTCTCAGATTCAAATATCGGCTTTTGGCAGTGTTAATCTAATATCAATATGATTTGAATACCATTTTATGACATCTTTTCATTTGCATACAGTAAACAAGAACGGACGTAGGGATGTAGTAAAACCTATCGACATACCTGTTCCCCAAGGCCATGGAGTTTGATAATGAAGTGCTCCTCGTGAAGACTGATGTGGCTGTCTATAAATTCGTGCATACGGCTGTGTCTACAAATGCTCACAAAATGTGGTTGTGTCTGCAAGCACTCACACAATGCGACTGTGTCTGCAAATGCTCACACAATGTAAATTCATGCATGCTTATTTTTCCTGCATGCGGCTGTGTCTGCAAACGCTCACACAATGCGTGGCTCAGAGAGTGGTAATGCCTACAGGTCGTGGGATCAGAAACGAATGGTGGCCCAACATAAAACATGTGGAGTGATAACCACTCATACAATGCGTGGCATCAGAGGGTAATCGCTCACTAGAGGGTAAATGCTCACACAATGCATGGCATCAGAGGGTAATCACTCACCAACAGGGTAAACGCTCACACAATGCATGGCATCAGAGGGTGCTAATGCCTACAGGTCGTGGGAACAGAAACAAATGGCGACCCAACATAAAACGTGCGGAGTGATAGGCGTTCACCAGCAGGGTAATTGTGGAGTGATAGGGGTTCACCAGGAGTGATATAAACGTGGCATGCATAGATATTAATCCTTCTTAATCCTTTGAACGTGTCAATTATATAGGGTTACTGTAATATTTTAATATGATTAGGAAGTTATGAGCAATAAATCTGGCTCATTGATTTTGGAGAATGACTAAGAATATGCCAGCATCTTCAATGCTTAGCCATCAGATTAGGGTTTAAGGTAAAATAAAGTTAAAAGATCATTAATTGTGCCCATTGCCAATAGGTGTACACCTTTGTCTAATTGTTTTAAGTTTTTTATTTTTATTTTTTCCTATTGCTAATATAAATATATAAGAAGTCTCAATTTTCTATTGTTTAAAGTATATTTCTGAATAATGAAATAGGCACTTGAATTATACACAATTAACCACTCAATCTACATATCCAACAATTTTTAGTTCAATTTTAGATAAATATTCCCAAAAATAACCAAAAAAATAAACCATTTAAACTCAACTATAATAGAACGATAAACCCAACAAAAATAAAAAATAAAAACGTTATATATTTTATAATTTCATGGATGTCCATGAAGCACTCTTTACATGTTACTTTCAAAGAATATGTATTGTTTATATTTGCCCATTTGCGCTACATCATTAAAGTGCCACTATAGATGAGGGACCCCGGGCTGCGGGCTGGGTCACATGCATCGAGTTCAGTCCAGCCAAGTTCACTCGAACCCGCGGCGAGCAGCCGCTGGAATCTATACACGATAGTCAAGCTTTCGTTCAGAAGTTCAAAATGTCATCGACAAATTTGTAGTACCGCCTGCTCAATCGCCTGCTCAGAGCTAACGTTCCGATCACAGTTCCAAACCCAATTGCAATTCCCATTCCCATTCCACCTTTCCACGATTCCCACCAATGCACGGTCTGCTCACCGTCCTTGTCCTCACCTTCACCGGCATAAGAAGTACGATCGCTGCAGTTTCTCTGAAGTTGAAGCCCACAAAGTTCCGGATTACCCCAAAATGAAGACG
>JZKD02S1979101.1:36327-48516 GCA_000966675.3 Picea glauca
TCTCATCTCTATTCTCCAAGTAGAATAGTTTTCCTCATCAAGGATTGGAACTTCATCATCCATTTGTGTGTCTATGGATCTCCTTCAAGCTTATTAAGGCTTGTAGTGAAGGCCTACTCTGATACCAATTGTTGGACACACCTACCACACTTAGAGGGGGGGGGGGGGGGGGAATGGGGGGGGGGATTTTTTTACAAAAATTTACCTCTTACATAAAACTCATTAGTTAGCATTCGACATTCACTCATTACTCATTGTTGTCATTAATAATCAATTAGATGTGAATACATATCAGCAATATATCATCAACAAATCATCTCCACAAGGAACACAATGAACACAAGATGTATGTACAATTTTTCTTTTAATTATGGACTTCAATCCGAGGGTTTTTCAGCAACAACTGAATAGAGTACAACTCTACAAGAGCACCAGCTCTATATGCAAGACTCAACTTACATTCTCATCACCAACTGAGATGAGGCAACAATCCTCAACATATATCAATCTGTACCATAAACAAGAGCATCAACCATGCACCAACCTGTGCCAAACAACTTGTAATCAACTTGTACCATAAACAAGTGCATCCAACCATGTACCAAGTATATACCAATTATGTGTCAACTACTCATCAACAATAACTCATCAATATGTACCAACATCATCAACTATACACCTCATGTATGTGCTAACTCATCAACTCCTTGTCTCAACCATGACTAGTTTTGGATTAGTCAACAACCCTAAGTTGAAATAATCATAACTTTGTACATGTACTGAATAAAGATATGAAACTGATACACAATGTTTTTCAGTGTGTTTTATGCAATTCTTCCAAGTGGCACTACTTGGAACCTCTCAGAAAGGAGTTATAGCAAAAATGGCACACCTTGTTGAATTCTGGCTTATTCTAGAGAGCGACCTTGTAGAGCATGCTCTGCACAAAATATTTGATGAAATGATCTAAAACTATTATAGAGAATACTATAGAATGTACTCTAACCGAAACATTTGGTCTCACTGAATTTGGATCTATTATGAAGACGTTATGACGTTTTTACCCGAAACACCTAATTTTGACTAGTTTCAGGACTAGCCACAAACCCTATTTTCCACGGAGTGTAACTCCCAAAATACAACGACCCACAAGAGGAATTTTTAACCACAGATACGTGGCTATGTTTTCTCACTTTCATAGCAATTTCAGGATCTGAATCATTATAGAAAAAAAGTTATAGTGAAAATGGTGAGATGACCTGAAAATAACATACCTTAAAAAGCACCATCAAAAGAATTTATCCTTCCTTTCATTTTAGCCTTCTTTTCTTCACTTTCCTCAGAATTTCGGCTTAGATATCCTTGGTTACCTCATTCACCTATAGATCTTCAATATCCTCAAGTGTTCCACACCAAAAATGCTCAAGAAGCTNCTTCTTAGATAAAACTCATTAGTTAGAATTCGACATTTACTCATTACTCATTGTTGTCATTAATAATCAGTTAAATGTGAAAACATATCAGCAATATATCATCAACAAATCATCTCCACAAGGGACACAAGATGTATGTACAATTTTTCTTTTTATTATGGACTTCAATCCGGGGGTTTTTCAGCAACAACTGAATAGAGTACAACTCTAAAAGAGCGCCATCTATATATGCAATACTTATATTACATTCTCAAAACCAACTGAGATGAGGCAACAATCCTCAACATATATCAATCTGTACCATAAACAAGAGCATCAACCATGCACCAACCTGTGCCAAACAACTTGTAATTAACCTGTACCATAAACAAGTGCATCCAACAATGTAAAAAGTATATACCAATCATGTGTCAACTACTTATCAATAATAAATCATCAATCTGTACCAAAATCAACAAATATACACGTCATGTATGTGCCAACTCATCAACTGCTTGTCTCAACCATGATTAGTTTTGGATTAGTCAACAACCCTAACTTGAAATAATCATAACTATGTACTTGTACTGAATAAAGATCTAAAACTGATACACAATGTTATTTAGTGTGGTTTATGCAATTTCTCCAATTGGAACTACTTGGAACCTCTCAGAAAAGGATTTATAGCAAAAATGACATACCTTGCTGAATTCTGGCTTATTCTATAGAGCGACCTTGTAGAGCGTGCCTCGTAAAAAATATTTTATGAAATGATCTAAAACTATTAAAAAGAATACTAAAAAATTTACCCTAATTGACACATTTGGTCTCACTGAATTTGGATCTGTTATGAATAAGTTATGACGTTTTTACTCGAAACACCTGATTTTGACTAGTTTCAGGACTACCCACAAACCATATTTTCCACGGAGTGTAACTCCCAAAATACAACGACCCACAAGCTGAATTTTTAACCACAGATACTTGGATGTGTTTTCTCACTTTCATATCAATTTCAGGATCTGACTCATTATAGAAAAAAAGTTATAGTGAAAATGGTGAGATGACCTGAAAATAACATACCTTAGAAAGCACCATCAAAATAATTTATCCTTTCTTGCATTTCGGCCTTCTTTTCTTTAATTTCCTCAGAATTTCATCTTAGATATCCTTTGTTACCTCATTCACCTATATATATTCAATATCCTTAAGTGTTTCACACCAAAAATGCTCAAGAAGCTCTCACAAGAATCTCTCCATCAATACTCCAAAATATATTCCCACAAGAAGCTCTCCATTGATCCACAAAAAGGATGATCTACAAGAGACCATNAAATAGAAACACAGTCAAAATTAAAATAAAAAGCCGTCGACGGAAATAGAAACTCAGTCAAAATTAAAATCAAGAGCCGTCGACAATACGGACCGTCCATTAAATCTGTGGGCATACGAGGGTTTGGTTGCAAAGTCAAAGTTCGTCTTATGATTAGGATCTACAATCGGATTCGGATTGAGAATGATGGGAACTCACTCATAAAAATTCCACAACCCTTGTCTCCAGGGTATTTTAAAATTTTAAAATACATTATTAAAAATAGAGTTTATTTACTTTTAATATCTTAAAAAATTAAAATACTTAAAAGGTGAAGAAGTAAAAGGTGGATGTGATTCGAATAAGTGTGGTTGAGGATGGATGGAGGGATAGAATTTGCTGAGTAAATTGTTTATTAGAGAGTAATTTGTCAGAATAAATGTAGTTGAAGATGAATGTATAGATAAAATTTGATGAGTAAATTGTTTATTAGAAAGAAATTTAAAAATTGAATTGAGTGAAAACTTCACTGACTGTCTCGCTTTGATGTGATTTCGAATAACGACAACTCGAGGTTATGCCTTTCTCCGATGCCTCCACGACTGGTTCATTAATAAGTGTGTAAAATGGGCTACTCCCTTTTTCAGTTATGGACCCCACAGCGACTTGATTTACCGCTTCCCGGCTGTCAGTCCATGAGTCCTGATGCATATATCGATCTTTTGTCATTCCAAATACAGGAACCGCCTGTGAGAAGTAGAACTAGCACGGCTGGTGAACGTTGAAATAATTGAGTTTTGGGTATTAAATAATTGCAGAATTTTGTGCATTACTTAATTGACGTGGTAAGAAGATTTGTCGGTAGATTGAGGAAGATCAAAATAAAAAAACTAAACAATCAGTTTTTAATGTAACGTGGTAAGAAGATTTGTCGAGTTTTTAATGTAACGTGGTAAGAAGATTTGTCGGTAGATTGAGGAAGGTCAAAATAAAAAAACTAAACAATCAGTTTTTAATGTTAGTTGTCTTTTTCTTTCAATTTTTTTGTTCAATTATGGATATGTGAATAGGAGCAATTTTCTAATCGTTCCTGTTCAAAAGTCGTTCTTCCGCCCTCGGAGCATTGATATGTATGCGGTACTTGTCATTTAACTTGTCCTTCCCGACGCGTGCCCTCAGCCCAGTATTGTATTTCTTTACTCTCTTCATTGTAAGAAATCATCCTAAGTTAACTACGCGTGGCGTGTATTAAATTTCTCCACCTATCCATCTATAATGAATTAGAAACTACATATTTGAATAGTTAAATCTATATAATCCCGGTGTTTTAATGGATTTTGAGTGTTATTTTTCCACCCATCCATTTATAATGAATTATAAACTATATATTTGAATAGTTAAATCTATATAATCTAAATGTTTCAAGGGATTTTCAGCACTCAGCACTCAATCCATTTATGTATTTAGAAATGTAATTTAAACAACAGAAAATTGGGATTTCATCTAAATTGATATTGGCAAAGGACATGATTTCATATGCTTAGAATATTCTTCTCTGTCACAATAAATGAAAAATTATGACTTCAATGATTAACTTCTTTGCATGACAAAACATATTGTTTCATCATTAAAAATGGTTTATTGGGTTTAAGATTTTTATTGTTCTTTCTTGGAGTACTTATTTTTACTATTCTTTTTTAATTAATAGTGTAAATTAATAATTTTAAACAATGTCCTTAAAATTATTACAATTTTGATTTTAGTAAAATGGGAATATAATTTTAATTTTAGTAAAATGGGAAAAGGTAATATAAAAAAGGCACCCTCCCTTGTTTTCATTACTATTCCTCATGTGGGTGCCCGTCTTGCCAACTTGCCTTGTCTTGTTTTTTGATGCCTTGCTTTGCCCAGGTCGTCTTAAAAAAGTTAAGTTTGAGCCAACTTTGAGCTCGGATTCTTGCCTAATGCTCATTTGTGTGGTCTTGTTTTCTTTACGATTCCTCATGTGGGCATCCCTCTTGCATACTTGCCTTGCCTTGCCTTTGGGCTCCTTGCCTTATTTTCGTTACGATTCGTTCTCCCCGGTGTTCGTTATGATTCCTCATGTGGACATTTCCCTTGCCGACTCGCCTTGCCTTGCCTTTGGGTGCTCTGTTGTTAGGGACCTAACCCCTCACGTAGGTAGAATAATATATTTTCATGTAATAAAAGTCAATATTAATAAGGCCTAGCAATAAGGAAGAATAAGTCAAATGTAAGAAGACCTAATAGAAGCTTCTGCTTCTAGAAGGATCTTCCTCTAGAATGTTCTTTTGATAGACATATATAGTATAAATAGGAGTCCAGGTTATGAGAAGTTTTGTCTTGGATATTATTGTAATAGAGCTCTGTTCTATTGGAGGTTGCCCCCTCGAAGAGGCAAGTGAACATTGCTCTCAGTAATCAAAGTGCTCTTTCTGGTGATTTTCTAGTATTATTTTGGTATTATTGTGGTGTTGTTCTGGTTATATCATTGTTTATCTCCCATTTCTAACTAATTATTTATGTTCTGCATACTATTTTATAACTGGAATATTACAAGTGGTACCAGAGCACCTTCCTCGGTAAAAAATTGTAGATTAATTTTTTTTCAAGGTAAAGACGTATTCCAACGTCTTTAAGCTATAGAGATATGTCATTACGTGCATAAACCCGCAGTTGGGGATTCATACACGCAAGAAATACAAGTGGTATTTAAGTGCACATCTGTTGGCCACCCTTGTAACCCTTGTTGGTAACCCTTTGAGTGGTAGCGCATCAGACATCACCTATATACGGATCGACCTAGATCTTTTGAAGCCCTCCATAGATAAACCGATTGGCCGCTTGACTGCTATAGTGCCACCGAGAACAACACTCGGGAAGATATTGTCTAGTACCTGGGTAGTCGGGTATTACGACTAAGGGCACGGTCTAGCCTCCTTAGTTGGTGCCCTAAGATATTGGACCAAGTACTACTGTTGGACCTCGCACATATATCAGAGAGCTATAGCACAGGAAAAACCCTTGTTTATAGAACCATTGAATACCCTTACCCTTGGGACGGAAACAAAAACAGAACATACAAGATCTATTGCCGCGCAAATGTGTCTCCAACATTCGGATTGTGAAATTACTACACATTTCTTCATGTTAAGCATTTGGGCATTTCATCTTGTTGGCCCTATTATTTGAGACCTATCCTGTTGGATTTCTCTCTTCACCCTTATCACAGTCATACCTATCATTTTTCAACAAAAAAAAATCTCGTGGACCTGACCCCTTCCAACACCCTTATTTGGGCTTTACCCCATTGGATTCAACTCGTCGCCCTGATCTTTGTGATACACTTCACCCATACCCCATTTTATATGTGGTCTCACTCGCCCCTTTTTGTTTTCCCTTTTCATCATGGCCCACACCCGTAGCCAAGACTTGGAAGCTCACTTCAATGCCTTTCACTCTAATTTCACAGAAACCCAACAACAAGTGAGACAACTTAGTGACAATATTGCCACTATCATTAAAAACGTGCATTCCTCCATCAACGCCAAAATAGAGGACCTCAAACAAGACCTTGCTACCCAGTTTGAATCCGTCACTAAGATGATATGCGCCAAACTACATATCCTTGCAGATCTTCCCTCATCTAACTCACCTTTGCAAACCGAAGGTGAAACTTCCTCTCATTCCCATAATTTTCAACCCCGTCACTTTCAGCATGACCTACACCTTCCGCGTTTGGATGTGACCAAATTTGATGGCTCGGATCCCACTGGTTAAGTAACTCAAATGGAACATTATTTCTCTTTGTATGGCATTACAGATGATTTGGCCAAACTTTGGTATGGTGTTCTCCATATAGATCAAGAACGTTGGCAATGGTGGTAATGGAGAAAAAATGCCCGCCAAGGGTATGTAGCTTGGACACACTTTGTGGCAGAGCTTTATGAATGCTTTGACACTAACACCAACCATTTAGGTTGTTTGACCAAATTGAAACAATCTGGCATAGTGGAAGACTTTATAGCCACTTTTGAGCGATTGCCTTTTCGTACAGAGGGCATGTTTGATGTTTTTTTCCGAGAATTTTTAATCAGTGGCCTCAAGGATGAGATTTGTGCCCATGTCCTCATGGCTCGGCCTCAGAGTTTGGTGGACGCTACTAAAAGAGCTAAGGAAGCACAACAAGTTGTCTCTTCTCAAAAATGAAAACCCTCCTTTATTCCTCGCACTAAACCAATCACTCCAACTCCTCCTTCTACTACACTAAAGATCCATAAATTGACTAGGGATGAAATAGATGAACGCCAACTTAAAGGCCTTTGTTATAATTGTGATGACAAATATTTTCCTAGGCACAAGTGTAAGGAAAAAAATATTTTTATGGCCATCTCGGAGGATGTTTCGGAAGACAATGTTGAGGCTCCCCTTATGTCTGTGTCACCTAAACCCACTGACATGACCCCTCCCTCAGACCCTTTTGAAGTAGAACCGGTTATTTCCCTAAATGATCTCACTGGCTTCTCTGCCCCCTAAACCCTTAAGCTAATTGGTTGCATTAAGCATAGGAAGGTCATCATTCTTGTTGATAGTGGAAGCACCCATAATTTTATTTATTGGCGCATTGCCCAATAAACTAATTTCTATATCCGTACCGTCAATAATTTTCAAATCATGATTGTCAATGGCGGNGATTCCTCATGTGGGCATCCCTCTTGCATACTTGCCTTGCCTTGCCTTTGGGCTCCTTGCCTTATTTTCGTTACGATTCGTTCTCCCCGGTGTTCGTTATGATTCCTCATGTGGACATTTCCCTTGCCGACTCGCCTTGCCTTGCCTTTGGGTGCTCTGTTGTTAGGGACCTAACCCCTCACGTAGGTAGAATAATATATTTTCATGTAATAAAAGTCAATATTAATAAGGCCTAGCAATAAGGAAGAATAAGTCAAATGTAAGAAGACCTAATAGAAGCTTCTGCTTCTAGAAGGATCTTCCTCTAGAATGTTCTTTTGATAGACATATATAGTATAAATAGGAGTCCAGGTTATGAGAAGTTTTGTCTTGGATATTATTGTAATAGAGCTCTGTTCTATTGGAGGTTGCCCCCTCGAAGAGGCAAGTGAACATTGCTCTCAGTAATCAAAGTGCTCTTTCTGGTGATTTTCTAGTATTATTTTGGTATTATTGTGGTGTTGTTCTGGTTATATCATTGTTTATCTCCCATTTCTAACTAATTATTTATGTTCTGCATACTATTTTATAACTGGAATATTACAAGTGGTACCAGAGCACCTTCCTCGGTAAAAAATTGTAGATTAATTTTTTTTCAAGGTAAAGACGTATTCCAACGTCTTTAAGCTATAGAGATATGTCATTACGTGCATAAACCCGCAGTTGGGGATTCATACACGCAAGAAATACAAGTGGTATTTAAGTGCACATCTGTTGGCCACCCTTGTAACCCTTGTTGGTAACCCTTTGAGTGGTAGCGCATCAGACATCACCTATATACGGATCGACCTAGATCTTTTGAAGCCCTCCATAGATAAACCGATTGGCCGCTTGACTGCTATAGTGCCACCGAGAACAACACTCGGGAAGATATTGTCTAGTACCTGGGTAGTCGGGTATTACGACTAAGGGCACGGTCTAGCCTCCTTAGTTGGTGCCCTAAGATATTGGACCAAGTACTACTGTTGGACCTCGCACATATATCAGAGAGCTATAGCACAGGAAAAACCCTTGTTTATAGAACCATTGAATACCCTTACCCTTGGGACGGAAACAAAAACAGAACATACAAGATCTATTGCCGCGCAAATGTGTCTCCAACATTCGGATTGTGAAATTACTACACATTTCTTCATGTTAAGCATTTGGGCATTTCATCTTGTTGGCCCTATTATTTGAGACCTATCCTGTTGGATTTCTCTCTTCACCCTTATCACAGTCATACCTATCATTTTTCAACAAAAAAAAATCTCGTGGACCTGACCCCTTCCAACACCCTTATTTGGGCTTTACCCCATTGGATTCAACTCGTCGCCCTGATCTTTGTGATACACTTCACCCATACCCCATTTTATATGTGGTCTCACTCGCCCCTTTTTGTTTTCCCTTTTCATCATGGCCCACACCCGTAGCCAAGACTTGGAAGCTCACTTCAATGCCTTTCACTCTAATTTCACAGAAACCCAACAACAAGTGAGACAACTTAGTGACAATATTGCCACTATCATTAAAAACGTGCATTCCTCCATCAACGCCAAAATAGAGGACCTCAAACAAGACCTTGCTACCCAGTTTGAATCCGTCACTAAGATGATATGCGCCAAACTACATATCCTTGCAGATCTTCCCTCATCTAACTCACCTTTGCAAACCGAAGGTGAAACTTCCTCTCATTCCCATAATTTTCAACCCCGTCACTTTCAGCATGACCTACACCTTCCGCGTTTGGATGTGACCAAATTTGATGGCTCGGATCCCACTGGTTAAGTAACTCAAATGGAACATTATTTCTCTTTGTATGGCATTACAGATGATTTGGCCAAACTTTGGTATGGTGTTCTCCATATAGATCAAGAACGTTGGCAATGGTGGTAATGGAGAAAAAATGCCCGCCAAGGGTATGTAGCTTGGACACACTTTGTGGCAGAGCTTTATGAATGCTTTGACACTAACACCAACCATTTAGGTTGTTTGACCAAATTGAAACAATCTGGCATAGTGGAAGACTTTATAGCCACTTTTGAGCGATTGCCTTTTCGTACAGAGGGCATGTTTGATGTTTTTTTCCGAGAATTTTTAATCAGTGGCCTCAAGGATGAGATTTGTGCCCATGTCCTCATGGCTCGGCCTCAGAGTTTGGTGGACGCTACTAAAAGAGCTAAGGAAGCACAACAAGTTGTCTCTTCTAAAAAATGAAAACCCTCCTTTATTCCTCGCACTAAACCAATCACTCCAACTCCTCCTTCTACTACACTAAAGATCCATAAATTGACTAGGGCTGAAATAGATGAACGCCAACTTAAAGGCCTTTGTTATAATTGTGATGACAAATATTTTCCTAGGCACAAGTGTGAGGAAAAAAATATTTTTATGGCCATCTCGAAGGATGTTTCGGAAGACAATGTTGAGGCTCCCCTTATGTCTGTGTCACCTAAACCCATTGACATGACCCCTCCCTCAGACCCTTTTGAAGTAGAACCGGTTATTTCCCTAAATGATCTCACTGGCTTCTCTTCCCCCTAAACCCTTAAGCTAATTGGTTGCATTAAGCATAGGAAGGTCATCATTCTTGTTGATAGTGGAAGCACCCATAATTTTATTTATTGGCGCATTGCCCAAGAAACTAATTTCTATATCCGTACCGTCAATAATTTTCAAATCATGATTGTCAATGGCGGGTCCATGAAATGTGGAGAGAGTTGTGAAAATTTGTGTCTCCAAATTGGTGAGTACCACATGAAATATCGTATGTTTTCTATCGACATGGCCAGTTGTGACATTGTATTGGGTGTAGAATGGCTCCGGACTTTGGGCCCCATTCTCATGGATTTTAAGGAATTAACCATGCAATTTGATAAGGAGGGCCATCAATATAAGTTCCAAGGCATCATCGTCGATTCCCCAGAGATCATCAGTTCCCATCGCATGGAAACGATGCTCAAAAAAGGTCATTCTGGCATTATTTCCTAGCTCCATGCCATACAAGCCACTGAGACACCCTTTGTGCCGCAGGACCTCCAATCCATCCTCTCTAAACATCAAGTGGTTTTTTCCACTCCCCAGGGACTCCCTCCTTCCCGTAGTGTTCATGATCATTCCATTCCCCTTGTCTCAGGAAGCCTTCCTCCCAATATCCATCCCTATTGTCATCCCTTTTCCTCAAAAAATGAAATTATGAAAATTATTCAAGAATTTCTCAACGCAGGTGTTATCCGACCTAGTACGAGCCCCTACTCTTCTCCTATGGTCATGGTCCTTAAGAAAGAATGTTTTTTGTGCATGTGTCCTGACTTCCGCGCCCTCAACAAACTCACCATTAAATACAAATTTCACATTCTATCATTGATGACCTCTTGGATGAATTGAGTGGTGCCCAGTTCTTTACTAAAATTGATCTTTGTTCTAGCTATCGCCAGATCCGTATGAACGGGGTAGACATTCCTAAAACTTCATTTAGAACTCATGAGGGCCACTATGAGTTTTTGGTCATTCCCTTTGTCTTGTGTAATGCTCCCTCCACTTTCCAAAGCCTCATAAATCATGTCTTCTGCCATTTTCTTCGTCATTTTGTCTTAGTTTTATTTGATGATATCCCCATCTATAGTAAAACCTGGGCAACCCATCTTGCTCATGTGGATCGAGTTCTCCATCTACTCTCTCAGCACCAAATTTTCCTCAAACAATCAAAATGTGCTTTTGTCGCCTTAGAAGTCGAGTACTTGGGTCATCTTGTTGGCAAGGTCGATGTCCGGGTGGATCCTAAAAAGATTGAAGCTATGCAAGATTGGCCTCACCCAAAGACTCTCAAAAGATTGTGTGAATTTTGGGTTTAATAGGTTATTATCTCAAGTTTGTTAAGAGTTATGGAAAGATTGCGACACCTCTCACTGCTCTCCTTAAAAAGAATTCTTTCACTTGGACTCCAACAGTTGCTCAGGATTTTCAAACCTTGAATATGGCCATGTGCACCACTCCAGTCCTGGCCCTTCTGGATTTCAAAAATACCTTTATCCTCGAATGTGATTCTTCCAGGAAAGGAATTGGCACAGTCCTTATGCAAGAGGGTCGGCCTTTGGTCTCTACCAGCAAACAATTGTCATAGCGACATTTGGGTAAATCAATCTATGAAAAGGAAATTTTAGCTATTCTACATGTCGTGGATCTTTGGTGCCCTTAGCTATTGGGGTAACGCTTCCAAATTAAGACATATCATCAAAGCCTCAAGTATTTTCTGGAACAACTTCTTTCCTCCCCAGAGCAACAAAAATGGGTGACTAATCTCTTTGGATATGATTATGAGATAATCTATAAGAAAGGCAAAGACAATTTGGTTGTTGATGCACTTTCCAGAAAATATGAAGATGAAGGGCCCCTTTCTTCTCTCTCCTTCATTGTGCCAGATTGGCTCCAAGATGTTCACCGAGAATGGCTACACGATCCCAAAAGTTTGCATGTGATACAACAATTGTAGGCCAATTATCCAGTCTCCCCAGGGTACTCGTGGCTCAATGATGAGCTTTGATACAAAGGCCGTGTCTATTTAAGTAAGAAGTAAAAACTTAAATCCACAGTACTTTATGAGCTTCATGCTACATCCACCGTTGGGCACTCCGAGTTTACCAAAACCTATGACCGGGTCAAATGTTCTTTTTTCTGGGATGGTATGAAACAAGAAGTTCACAATTTTGTGGTTGAATGTGATGTTTGTCAATG
>JZKD02S1979112.1:5363-35115 GCA_000966675.3 Picea glauca
CTTCTTCTCTAAAAGAAAAATCTAAGGTTCAAGCAGTGGAAGATCACATCGAGCATCAACAACAAGTTCTTTGAATATTAAAGGACAAACTAACCATGGCACAGAATCACATGAAACAACAAGCAGATCAACATCGTAGTGAAAGAAGTTTTGAAGTAGGAGATTGGGTGTTTTTACGACTACAACCATACAAACAGATTTCCCTCAAGAAAGCCAAGAAGGATAATAAATTAACACCAAAGTACTATGGCCCTTATAAGGTGTTGCAAAAGATTGGTATTATGGCATACAAATTGGTGTTGCATGCATCTTCATGAGTACACCTAGTTTTCCATGTTTCATGCTTAAAGAAGGTTATAGGTGACAAGATCCTAGTTCAAACTATATTGCCAGAACTTGAAGAGGAAAGAAAAATCATATTGGAGACTGAAGCCATCACTGACACAAGAATTTGACATCTAAGGAAAAGATCCATTTCAGAGTATCTCATTAAATGGAGGAAACTACCGGCTGAAGATTCCACTTGGGAAGATGAGTCTTTTATACAGAAGCATCAAGAGTTACTCAAGCGTTGTGGACAACACTTGTCTCAAGGGGAGGGGCATGTTAATCCCTAAATAATGGCTCACTACACCTTAATTGAGGCATATTACATTAGTAATGTTATTTTCTTTATGTTGGCTTTAGTCCATTAGTTGAAATTATACCTCCTAGTCTCCTATATATATGAAGGAGACATTTTCACTTGGAGTCATCTTTTAATTGTACATTTATGTGGGCATAAGGAGGTTTCCCCCTCAAAGAGGCTAATTATCTGAATTTCTCTCTTTTTCAAGGCGTTGAGTACTTATTCTACAGTTTTTCTATGCTATATTGATATTTTGTTCTTAACAGAGTTAGATAGCCAAAGTCCATAACAGAGTTCTAGAACTAGGTGGAAGTTGAGACCAGTGTCACAAAGGAAGATGGCACCTAGGGAAACAACAACATCAGCCTTAGTACCAAAGAAACCATGCAGCCAGCCTACAACGTCGTCGGTAGTATAATAACCATAGGAGGCATTGTCCTTAGTCAAAATATTTCCTGGGGATTATATCCCATCAAGAAAGACATCAACGGAACAGGTCCATTTACAGAAGGATGAAAGGTACCCATTAGTTGAGCCATCGGTTCCAGAGGGAGTCATGGTGGAAGGGGACATTTTAGGTATGATACCAGCTTTGAAATATGTTGAACATGATATCACTGATGAAAATAAGTTTCCATAGCTCATACCCAGTAAGTTTCTGATGAAATCCATTAGTTCCTAGACCCACATGATAGTCATAGAACCATAGGTGTGGGCTAGGGGGTTGTAGAAAGAAGGTTATCTTAACCTATTCGATATACCACATTTTGGATAGATCCAGGAGATCAATGCGTGTGTGAAAATGATAATAAGTTGTGTGCATGAAAGATATATGTGGCTTGATAGGCTGATATCCATTGATACTGATTTAATAGTGCGCATTACGGGTCTTTTGTCGTAGGGGAAGTACCATACACCATTGTTTTTTGATAAGAAGAATGAGAAAAATCATGTTGAGAGCATGAAAGAAAAATGTCATACATTATGTGGACAATGTGGTATGGATGTCGCTAGCATATGTGACCCAAAGGTAAGGTTTTCAACACAAGCCTTAGCCTACAAATTATTGAATCAATGCAGAAGAGATGAAGTGCCAACAACACTTATAGCGGTCATAGAACAATGTGTAGAGGGTGTCCAGATGATTTGGGCAACATTTTTGTTGAACCAGTTTTTTATTGACTATGAGGAAGCGCGAGACAAGGGGACATAATTTGACTACTCTTGGTTATTGATCCTAATCAAACTATCATCTTGGAGGGAGCTGAACAACATTAAATTTGTGGGTGTCAAGGAGAAACATTGCTTAATTGAGCATTATCAGAACCTTTGGTACACTACACATAAGACACGCAAGATGGACACTAATTTCCCATTCTATATCTACAAGGAAATTATCAGGATGAGCATAGAAGGAACATCACACATACCACCTCAAGTGGTCGATCCATACAAGGAAGGGGTGCATTTTAAGGTAGAGCGTCACCATATGTACATTCAAGCAAAGAAGGACACAGATCAACAATGGTTGCCAACATAATACAGGTTGACGGAAGAGGAGATAGGAAACATTATTCTTGATTGGGATGAGGAGTAGATGATTCCACCCATAGAGACAAGTACATCAGTTCATCCCAACCCAAAAATATATGATGTCGATGAGGAGGAAAAATAATAAGATGACTAGGACAAAGGGAAGCACCCAAAGGAGCCAATACCACAACCAACACAATGACATAAAGAGAAACAAGTCAGAGAGAGGGAGACCAGGACAAAAATGTCCCTAGTGCAAAGTGTTTAAGGAAGTTTCTATCTAGGCATTGATAGAAAAATATTTTGAGAAGATAGGTGACCAAATCGAAGAAGTTGCTTATGATGCATTTCAGCGTGCAACACAACAACAATAAGAGATGAACAAACATATGCAGGAACACATGGTCGAATTGTGATAGCTATTATAAGCCGCAAACATAACACAAGGGTGATAGATAGAGGAGGAACCAACAACCATCACTACCAAGAATGGAGAGGCAGGACCACTAATCTCCTAGTCCTTGGCAATCTTAGGAGAAGGAAGGTTGATTAAGATAGAAATAGGGGCAATCAAGTTCCCCGTGACAGAAATGAAAGAACAAGTTAGGGCATTATGTCACATAGACTTAGTGCTAATGTAGCCGACCTCCCGTTCGTCACGACATCAATCCTCTCATAACAAGTGCAAATATAGTTTTTTTTTTTTTGTGTGTGTGTGTGCATCTGTACAAGGGTAATAAAGACATTATACTATGTGTCGCAACACGACAACGAATCATGATGCATGCAACTGTGATAAGAACATAAAGATCTAAGACGCACATCAAGCATCTGCAAGCAATGAATGACAATCAACCGACAAAATAAATAAGACTGACTACCCGCCCATCCTACCCTGCAATGGTTAGGACCTCCAAGACACATAAGCAACGCTCAATCCCAGGTTCCCATCAATTTTAACCATTTAAGGTCTCAGGGATGGCAACTATTCTGAGGAACAAGGAGGTGTCTACATCTCGCCCGACACCAGCAAACCGAGCTTACACGCTAAGGACAACATCATACATCCCAATGCAACCAGAATTAATTACACAAGATCTAGAACCCTTACAGTGAGAAAAACAATCACATTAAACGTTCTTACAAACTAATACAATACATTAATTATAGTAAACAACACACCCTCAATAGGAAGCACAAGCTGAAAATGATTTTGCCAAAATCCCGATCAATCGTCGAGTCGAGCTAGTCAATAGTTACTATCATTTTAATCATCTATTATGAGCCCAACTTAGTAGATCTAAAATGCAGAACATCATTAAGGTAAAATCTAAGTTATCCTTAAAACAATTCATTGGGCAGTTCTAAATTATAAGTAACAACAGGGTGCCATCTAAATTAACATTTAAAGAACATTACTAAGCAGGTCTAGATATTCGACTGGATTAATAATTAAGAAATATAATTTGAACATTATTTAAAGTATAACTAGTCTGTCAATCATAAACTAGCCACTCATTAAAAACTCGCAAGATTTTTAATTACAAACGAATGAAGCATGTACCCATCACCACATAAAGATGACAAGGCAGGTTAGAAAAATTAAGAAATTGTACTTAGCTTAAAGGACAGTACACTTTATATAGTATCCAATAACATTTAAAAATCCCTCCTTTCTCTTTTTAACTCAACCTAGATTTATTTAGCTATGGAAATTTATATCCTTGATAGATAAGGGTAAGTGATGCTTGAACCACCCCTTTTATAACAAGAATTATGAATGTATCAATTCTATTATTGGATGTAAAGGAATTTGGGTATGTACATGTATCAAATGTTTAAGCAAATATCTCCTGTAAGGTTTATGGAATAATAGTAACACCCATAAAATCTCCTCTTTATCATAAAACTAGATAATTATGGCACAAATTTCAATGTTAGTTGAATAACGTCCAAATCTAAATTTTCCATAAACTATTGTCGTTAATGTTGGGTCCATAAAAATAGCCGTAAAAATTTCTACCATACTTATGCTACCAAAAATGGCCATAAAGCTTGCCATAAAATTTCTTACCAGTCGTGCCATATGGATGGCTGCAAGACTATGTTAATAAAAGATACCAAAAATGCCATGCCTCCTTTCGCAGGGTTGCTATGATTATGTTGGCATGGTCCTACTTCAAGAGTGTAGTTCTGGCATTGCCGGAAGAAGAATTTAACAACATCACATCCGGGCATCAAGGCAAAGGCAGACGGAGGGAATAGAGGAAGGATATGATAGAACTTTCAAGGATAAGGGCGAGAGAGTAAATGTGGTCAATCATAGCAAGAAACCTTGATAAAAGGAAAAGCTAAAACCAAGGGTGGAACAACATGCTCAGGCAATGTCTTAAAGCCCCCAAAGTCACGGGTAAAGGTGGCCAGCTCTGGGAATGCATTAGAGAAAACGGTGGTCAATTAGAATAATAAAAAAAACGCAGAGAACAATCACATGCCGAGGTTGAAAATCACAGTTTTGATAGTCGAGGTTATACATCTAGGCGTTAGGGAGGGCGCTCATCCGTAGGGATTGGAAATAAGAATTTCTTACATTCTACGCATCCGGTGTACCAGGGGATGTCATTAACCATGTCCCTCCTTTACGGTTAATCCTGAGTTTGTTTAAAGGAGAATGAATGAACCCTCTGTTCCATTGAAGGATAGAAATTTTACCCATAAATTCTTCACACTAACAAAAATGTGCAGTGAAAAAATGGATCAAATATTTGAAATAGAGGAGGATCAAGGTCGGGGTTAGGTGAGGTGATAGGAAAATGGGGGAATGGGGAAGGGAACCCTGTGTTAGGTAGCTAGAGAGGTAGTAGTGGGGGCCCAGAGGGACCATAGTGATAATGGTGGAGGCCATTCAATGCAAGGTGGACTAGGTCCACTATATTATTAAATAATTCTCACTATGGTAGTTAAATATAATAAATGGGTAGTTAGATATAATAAATGTAAGAGGAGTGCATGGTTGTATTGATGGCAGCAACATTGGCACTGAGTTGTTTCACTTCTTGTTGGGTCTCGATGAGAACTGATTTCAAGGTGTTGAAGCGAGCTTCCAAATCATGGAAAGTGGTGGAAAGTGGTATTAGAGAACTTTCCTTAGCAGACATTGTGGGAAAATATTTTTTAAATTTGCAGATTTTTTTTTCGGAGAAGAAAAAAGAGGGTTGCGACATTCTAAAACTTTTCAGTATATTTCTATGAAAATTTTTCAGAAACGTGTTGTATATCTGAGTTCCTCTTATAAAAACACCCAAGTTGAAAAAAAAAAATCATCTGAAACGGAGTCTAAGAAGTCAAGATATTGAAGTTTTTAAATCTGTAATTTTTCATGTTTTTTTCCGCAGACGGTGGTGCAATTGTTTTTATTTCTATAGTAGTTGGAGGTCGAATTTGCCCAAACAAAATATAGATACGAGTTCCTCTCACAATTTCACCCAATTTCAAAAAACAGATCAGTCGAAACGGAGTCCGGTAAGTGAAGTTATGAGCATTTTAAATTCAATATTTTTTTAGAGTTTTTCCAGAAAAAGCCGTGATTTTATGCTGTAACTTATTGTTCTATTTTTTGGGTTTTTTCATGACGGCTACAGGACCGAAGAGTTCATAGGGTGCTCAGATGGATATTTCCTCTCAAACCCTCAAAGAAATTCTACAAATTACTGAAGCATTCAAATCCCAATTGTATGACACATTGGATGCTAGATTGCATGACCTTGCAGATGGCCTCAATGAGTTTTCGTAGTATTCAAGATCCATTGGATAGAATGCAGGAAAGATTTCTTATGGAGGACATCAGGGATTAATATAATCAAGAACTATATGCTTGGTATGATTTTGAGGCCAATTGTGATGATTGGCAGATGGATAGTTGTCATTTCTGGGATGACAACCACTTTCATATTTTATTTGATGACTCTAATCCACCTTCTATAGAGAGCATCAATGTGACAAAACAAGAGCCAATGATTATTACCAGTGTTCATCCTGCATATTCTACAATGATACTATTCCTTCCAGATTCTGCTACGACTCTTTTCCACTATGTGGATGGATCTTCTTATTTGGATCCACATGACAGGTGTCAGTCTTTGAAGCATCATTTTGAGTCGGTTATTGGGTTCCAAAATCTTCCACGGGGAGTTCACATGAGCACTTGGACATGGGACCCAGGCTTACAATGGTGGTTGGACTACTTAAACATGGTGGCTTTCCTTTCTACATGGGACCTTGGTTCTCCAGTCTTCTTCAGTGTTATGGTCCACAGTGATCCATGGGACCCTGACATATGGTTGTACATAAAGCATTGAGGACAACGCTTTCATAAGGGGAATGGAATGTTAGGTAGCTAGAGAGGTAGTACTTGGGGCCCAGAGGGCCCATAGTATAATGGTGGAGTCCATTCAATGTAAGGTGGACTAGGTCCACTATATTATTAAATAAGGCCCACTATGGTAGTTAGATATAATAAATGAAAGAAGACTTCTAAGAATGTTCTACTTCTAGAAGATTCCTCCTCTAGAATGTTCTTAGGTGATGGTAGCACTATATAAAGAGGTTCAAGCAATGTAATGAGACATGAAGAGAAGTATTGTATTTGGAGCAGTANCAATCTTAGGAGAAGGAAGGTTGATTAAGATAGAAATAGGGGCAATCAAGTTCCCCGTGACAGAAATGAAAGAACAAGTTAGGGCATTATGTCACATAGACTTAGTGCTAATGTAACGGACCTCCTGTTCATCACGACATCAATCCTCTCATAACAAGTGCAAATATAGTTTTTTTTTTTTGTGTGTGTGTGTGTGTGCATGTGTACAAGGGTAATAAAGACATTATACTCTGTGTCACAAAATGACAATGAATCATGATGCATGCAACTGTGATAACAACATAAATATCTAAGACGCACATCAAGCATCTGCAAGCAATGAATGACAATCAACCGACAAAATAAATAAGACTGACTACCCGCCCATCCTACCCTGCAATGGTTAGGACCTCCAAGACACATAAGCAACGCTCAATCCCATTTTCCCATCAATTTTAACCATTTAAGGTCTCAAGGATGGCAACTATTCTGAGGAACAAGGAGGTGTCTACATCTCGCCCGACACCAGCAAACCGAGCTTACATGCTAAGGACAACATCATACATCCCAATGCAACCAGAATTAATTACACAAGATCTAGAACCCTTACAGTGAGAAAAACAATCACATTAAATGTTCTTACAAACTAATACAATACATTAATTATAGTAAACAACACACCCTCAATAGGAAGCACAAGCTGAAAATGATTTTGCCAAAATCTCGATCAATCGTCGAGTCGAGCTAGTCAATAGTTACTATCATTTTAATCATCTATTATGAGCCCAACTTAGTAGATCTAAAATGCAGAATATCATTAAGGTAAAATCTAAGTTATCCTTAAAACAATTCATTGGGCAGTTCTAAATTATAAGTAACAACAGCGTGCCATCTAAATTAACATTTAAAGAACATTACTAAGCAGGTCTAGATATTCGACTGGATTAATAATTAAGAAATATAATTTGAACATTATTTAAAGTATAACTAGTCTGTCAATCATAAACTAGCCACTCATTAAAAACTCGCAAGATTTTTAATTACAAACGAATGAAGCATGTACCCATCACCACATAAAGATGACAAGGCAGGTTAGAAAAATTAAGAAATTGTACTTAGCTTAAAGGACAGTACACTTTATATAGTATCCAATAACATTTAAAAATCCCTCCTTTCTCTTTTTAACTCAACCTAGATTTATTTAGCTATGGAAATTTATATCCTTGATAGATAAGGGTAAGTGATGCTTGAACCACCCCTTTTATAACAAGAATTATGAATGTATCAATTCTATTATTGGATGTAAAGGAATTTGGGTATGTACATGTATCAAATGTTTAAGCAAATATCTCCTGTAAGGTTTATGGAATAATAGTAACACCCATAAAATCTCCTCTTTATCATAAAACTAGATAATTATGGCACAAATTTCAATGTTAGTTGAATAACGTCCAAATCTAAATTTTCCATAAACTATTGTCGTTAATGTTGGGTCCATAAAAATAGCCGTAAAAATTTCTACCATACTTATGCTACCAAAAATGGCCATAAAGCTTGCCATAAAATTTCTTACCAGTCGTGCCATATGGATGGCTGCAAGACTATGTTAATAAAAGATACCAAAAATGCCATGCCTCCTTTCGCAGGGTTGCTATGATTATGTTGGCATGGTCCTACTTCAAGAGTGTAGTTCTGGCATTGCCGGAAGAAGAATTTAACAACATCACATCCGGGCATCAAGGCAAAGGCAGACGGAGGGAATAGAGGAAGGATATGATAGAACTTTCAAGGATAAGGGCGAGAGAGTAAATGTGGTCAATCATAGCAAGAAACCTTGATAAAAGGAAAAGCTAAAACCAAGGGTGGAACAACATGCTCAGGCAATGTCTTAAAGCCCCCAAAGTCACGGGTAAAGGTGGCCAGCTCTGGGAATGCATTAGAGAAAACGGTGGTCAATTAGAATAATAAAAAAAACGCAGAGAACAATCACATGCCGAGGTTGAAAATCACAGTTTTGATAGTCGAGGTTATACATCTAGGCGTTAGGGAGGGCGCTCATCCGTAGGGATTGGAAATAAGAATTTCTTACATTCTACGCATCCGGTGTACCAGGGGATGTCATTAACCATGTCCCTCCTTTACGGTTAATCCTGAGTTTGTTTAAAGGAGAATGAATGAACCCTCTGTTCCATTGAAGGATAGAAATTTTACCCATAAATTCTTCACACTAACAAAAATGTGCAGTGAAAAAATGGATCAAATATTTGAAATAGAGGAGGATCAAGGTCGGGGTTAGGTGAGGTGATAGGAAAATGGGGGAATGGGGAAGGGAACCCTGTGTTAGGTAGCTAGAGAGGTAGTAGTGGGGGCCCAGAGGGACCATAGTGATAATGGTGGAGGCCATTCAATGCAAGGTGGACTAGGTCCACTATATTATTAAATAATTCTCACTATGGTAGTTAAATATAATAAATGGGTAGTTAGATATAATAAATGTAAGAGGAGTGCATGGTTGTATTGATGGCAGCAACATTGGCACTGAGTTGTTTCACTTCTTGTTGGGTCTCGATGAGAACTGATTTCAAGGTGTTGAAGCGAGCTTCCAAATCATGGAAAGTGGTGGAAAGTGGTATTAGAGAACTTTCCTTAGCAGACATTGTGGGAAAATATTTTTTAAATTTGCAGATTTTTTTTTCGGAGAAGAAAAAAGAGGGTTGCGACATTCTAAAACTTTTCAGTATATTTCTATGAAAATTTTTCAGAAACGTGTTGTATATCTGAGTTCCTCTTATAAAAACACCCAAGTTGAAAAAAAAAAATCATCTGAAACGGAGTCTAAGAAGTCAAGATATTGAAGTTTTTAAATCTGTAATTTTTCATGTTTTTTTCCGCAGACGGTGGTGCAATTGTTTTTATTTCTATAGTAGTTGGAGGTCGAATTTGCCCAAACAAAATATAGATACGAGTTCCTCTCACAATTTCACCCAATTTCAAAAAACAGATCAGTCGAAACGGAGTCCGGTAAGTGAAGTTATGAGCATTTTAAATTCAATATTTTT
The DNA here is from genome assembly GCA_000966675.3 of Picea glauca. Classification (NCBI taxonomy): domain Eukaryota; kingdom Viridiplantae; phylum Streptophyta; class Pinopsida; order Pinales; family Pinaceae; genus Picea; species Picea glauca. The sequence goes on from JZKD02S1979112.1 coordinate 15,220, forward strand.
TTAGAGTTTTTCCAGAAAAAGCCGTGATTTTATGCTGTAACTTATTGTTCTATTTTTTGGGTTTTTTCATGACGGCTACAGGACCGAAGAGTTCATAGGGTGCTCAGATGGATATTTCCTCTCAAACCCTCAAAGAAATTCTACAAATTACTGAAGCATTCAAATCCCAATTGTATGACACATTGGATGCTAGATTGCATGACCTTGCAGATGGCCTCAATGAGTTTTCGTAGTATTCAAGATCCATTGGATAGAATGCAGGAAAGATTTCTTATGGAGGACATCAGGGATTAATATAATCAAGAACTATATGCTTGGTATGATTTTGAGGCCAATTGTGATGATTGGCAGATGGATAGTTGTCATTTCTGGGATGACAACCACTTTCATATTTTATTTGATGACTCTAATCCACCTTCTATAGAGAGCATCAATGTGACAAAACAAGAGCCAATGATTATTACCAGTGTTCATCCTGCATATTCTACAATGATACTATTCCTTCCAGATTCTGCTACGACTCTTTTCCACTATGTGGATGGATCTTCTTATTTGGATCCACATGACAGGTGTCAGTCTTTGAAGCATCATTTTGAGTCGGTTATTGGGTTCCAAAATCTTCCACGGGGAGTTCACATGAGCACTTGGACATGGGACCCAGGCTTACAATGGTGGTTGGACTACTTAAACATGGTGGCTTTCCTTTCTACATGGGACCTTGGTTCTCCAGTCTTCTTCAGTGTTATGGTCCACAGTGATCCATGGGACCCTGACATATGGTTGTACATAAAGCATTGAGGACAACGCTTTCATAAGGGGAATGGAATGTTAGGTAGCTAGAGAGGTAGTACTTGGGGCCCAGAGGGCCCATAGTATAATGGTGGAGTCCATTCAATGTAAGGTGGACTAGGTCCACTATATTATTAAATAAGGCCCACTATGGTAGTTAGATATAATAAATGAAAGAAGACTTCTAAGAATGTTCTACTTCTAGAAGATTCCTCCTCTAGAATGTTCTTAGGTGATGGTAGCACTATATAAAGAGGTTCAAGCAATGTAATGAGACATGAAGAGAAGTATTGTATTTGGAGCAGTACCTCAATAGGAGGATGCCCCCTCGAAGAGGCAAGTGAACAGGAGAGGATCACTTCCATAATAGGATCCATTGTATGGTGTTTTCCTACCTCAAGGGTTTCTATAATAAAGTTGTGGTTCTCTATTTTGTTCTCTAAATCTTTGTGGTATTTCTATATGCAAGTATTTGGTTCTTAACACCCCGATCCCATGGGGTAGAGAGGAGAGAGAAGTGAGGGGGAAAGGGAATAAAACTAAGTATAAAATAATGTGGAGAGAGGGGGAGAAACTAAAAAAAATAAGGCGAAGTAAAGTAGAGTGTAGAAGAAATGGATATGAGAGGAATAGAAATAAAACTAAGTATGGAGAATGGGGAAGAGGGGAAGAGAAGAGAGGGGATGGTTGAAATATTATAAGTATAAGAGAGGAACAAGAGAATAACACTTAGTGTGGAAGAGTATAGGTGTGGAAGAGTGGAGAAATGTATCTCCAAGAAAATTTTGAGTTTGAAGTATTTAAAGAAAGGAACTTCTTTCAAGAGATTAACATAGAAGTCCCAAGATATTAATGGTTCCAAGAAAATGGTTCCAAGAGTTTAGTTATAAGAAAAGGTAGCTTTGTTTCACATGGAAGAAGCATTCTTTTGGTGGCTAGATGAAAACCTGGACTAAGATGAAAATTCGTGACTAAGATGAGACTATCGGCCATGTCATGAACTTATAATCGTTTGAAAATTCCTTCTTCTGATATTGAATTTTTATTATTATTCCCCAAGTGGGAAAATAGAGGTGACCAGTATTTTTATTAACAAATGGATCCAACTATGGGATAATAACCCCATGTAGGTTGTTGAGAAAACTAGAATATGAAGACTAGGTGCCTTCTCCATTGGACTATGGAGTCATCTTCAAAATGGATTATTGTAATTATTCATCTATGACGTTATCTTAAAATATTACCTCCACTTAGCAACTTCTTTATTGCATAAAACTCTGACTAAAGAAGGACACGATGTACAAAGAATATCTACTTACCCTATATTTCTTATAGGAAAGAGACACTTTTAGGTGTAGGTAGATTTCCAATGGAGTCATTTAAGCATCCAACTAATCCTTTAAATGAGTTTGAGAATATTGGAACATATTAAGGATAATACCAAAGAGTCAGGGGCATGTCCAAAGTGTTTTTGAGGAAAACCTGAGAAAGATGTGCTAGAAACCTAATTGCATTGCTTGGCTAGCAACGCTTTGGAACCATAATCCAATAAAATCAATTTTTGATTGCTCATGATTGTTTTTGTCTATGGTTGGATGAAAAGATTCTAGTTTGAATATATTCTCATATTTTTCCATATTAATAACCAAATCCAATATTTGTGTTTCATCAACAGCTTCATTATCTTCAAAAATAAAACATATCACCCATGGATCCTCTTGTTGCAATTTCTCTTCTTTTGATGCTTGGAACATATATTCTTCATTAAAATCTACTTCAGACGAGCAATCAATATCATAAAATGTTTATTTCAAGTGATGATTTTCATCATAACTTATGTTCATCCAATGTAAACATTATTCTTGTGGGTTGGTATAAGTTGGCCCTACCATTTAAAAATATGTTGCAACGTTTTCATCATGATTATTACTCTCAAATTGAACACATGAGAGGTTAAAGTTTTCCTCCAATGAAGAATGTAGAGGATGATTGCTTTCTTGAATTGAAACATTATAATTCTCATTTTCAATTTCAAGAATAAGATCTGGAAAAAACAATTCACGTCTTTCAACAAAATTTTCTTCTAATTTCATTACTCATCTTGAAAAAAATATTGGGAAGTTTAGTATATTAGCATCGATTTAAATAAAATTTATTTCAATGAATTGAGCTCATTGTATTAACTCTTTCTAATTGCACTTTCCCTCTTGCTTCAATAAAAAATTTAGATTCATAGGCAAAGAATTTTCATAAGAACTGAAAATAATGACATCGTTTGGAAACATTTCTTGTGGAATATCATGAAGAAATTTCATGAATATGAATGTGAAATATTTGAATGTATATTCCTCATTCATACGTATTTGAACCAACTTCAAGAAAATGAATATGGATCTTTTCTTGGAACATATTTCTCCACGAATAAGTTTTCTAGTACATCTCAACTAGTGATTGTTTTGAGTAGCAATGAACGAAACCATTCACTAGCATTTTCCTTTAGAGTTAATATAAACAAGCAACATGCAACATCATTTTTATCCAGATTAAAATTTTCACAAGAAATGTCAAGTTCAATCAAATGTTTCTTTGCATCCTCTAAAGTATTCCCGAAGAATATGGGAAAATTGTCCATGGTAGTATATGTCAAGGGATGAACTTCTACTTGCAAATTGAGTGGACTTCTATGCAACCATTTATTTCCTTGGATTCCCTCTCCCCTTATTGTACCTTGGAAAAATATCGTTCGGCCTGGTGGAGAAAGAAAAATATCTTCATAGGATGAATTAAATTCCTGAGAGGATTCTTCATATTGATCTTCTTGAAATTCTGGAATCTTTTCAGCAAAGTCACCCGAGCAATGTTCTTGAGATTTGATGATGGAATCACCACGGACATCATCATACCAAATATCGAATGATTCTTTTCTTTTATAGAAATTGTCACAACTAAATTTTGACTCAACTTTCACAAAATATATTCAAGGCCATTTAATTCTCTTTGAACCATGTTTCAAGAACCCAATTCATCTTGAATTAACATCTATATATTGTTTCAAAACTTCAACCAGACAACATCGAGTTTCCCAATAATATTTGTTCCTAAAGGTATCAGATTTCTTGAAAATAAATCATTTACCAATATGGTGTCCAAAAATTTTGATGTTTATATCAATAATGGTCCAAACAGTAACCTCACAAGGATATGAATCCCCTACATTTTTATGGAGTTGGTACTCTTTGGCTGAAAGATATATCTTGAATATCTTGGATTAGAGAGAATACTAGACAACAAACTCCATATCTTTATTTCTTTAATTTGTACATGGAATGGTTCTTGATAACTAGATTTATTCTTTATATGCAACAAATAACTTCTCAACAATAAAAATATGGAAGGAAGGCTTCAATATCAAAATACATGTATTTTCAACATCATGTATACAACCCTCTAAATCACTTACAAATAGTGGATACATCCATATCTTCTCGCAAGAAATAGGATGAAGTGGTTTTGATCATTTAAAATAACTTTAAATGAGTTCTACATTCAATAATGAAAAGAATTTTATAGGAAAAATCCAAAAATCTCACACTCAGAAATATCAAAATATGAGAAATCATTAAAGCAATGCCCCAAAATAATTCTCTATGGAGTTTTAGTCATAAAAGATATTCATCAATGCAAAACATCTTAGAAAACCAATTGACTAAATGTTCATAAATAAAGCTTGTCAAACACAAGACTAAATCTCAATGAATCCAATAGAAAATTATGGATTACATGTGATAGTCACATACATGGTTATGAATACTTCATGATCATATAAAGAAAAATTTTGGAAGAATACAAGAGAAACACTCAAGAACTCATCCCTATGTTCAGTTTAAAAATATTGCATAAAGCCTTGAGAAAATGGTGTAGAAGAAGAAGAATGGAAATCTTTATTTGTTGACCAGAAACTCGGTTGCATAGTTATGGCTAGACCCTTCTATTTTTATCTTTTGATTGTCTTCTTCTAACCTTTGATGGAGTCTTCTCCTACTTTTTAAAATTTTCTCTTCTAACTTCTTGAGGTAGTTAGGGTTTTCTCTTCTTGAATTTTCCATACACTTATTCTTGAAATAATCACTTTCATTAATTCCTCATTGAAGTATCATTAAATAATTTGTATCATTTACATTTGGTTTTTGATGTGGGCCCCATTTCTTCTTTAATAAAAAATTTTAAATAAGGTTTTATTTTGAAAAAATTAATCGACTTCCTTTTTAAAAAGAGGATTGTATTTCACTTTATTGGGCACGATATTTGATCTTTCATCCATGTAAACCATTCTATATGCAATATTAATCATCTCTTCTTTCCAACAAGTCCTCCTAAGCACAATTTTGAGTTTTGAATCTCAAGATATATGCTTGTGAAGTCAAGGTGCCAAACAGAATTTTCAGCAAACCATGAAAATATGGCTGACTGTTATTGTCATTTATGAAAACGTTATGGCCAATTTCATCCCTTTAAACTCATTCCATTATATTCCTTGCCAAATTAACTTTCCAAAAATATATATCTTGTTGAAAACCAACACCCATATGTCAAGATACCACCTATAGAAGCGCGTTGCTCAATAGTCGTTCATCCAACTCATGGGTTAATGTTAGTCCTTCATTCAAATTCGTTGCCTCCATTTAAAATTTTGATTTTTTCCTTAATAATACATATCCCACATGCATTTATGGTGTTGATATTTTTTTGTATATATCGAAAAGTTTACCATACCTTTCATGTGAAGCATATGGAGACTATGGAAACTTGGAGATTTGACCTTAGGAAATTTCATGAATTAATTAAAATTTTGATAGACCAATCAGTATCCACCTAATGCCTAGTCGATGCCTAGTCTACAATGAGTCAATGTCCATGTCATTGATGAGTCATAATACATGTTTCATGATTACATTCACGGTCATATATCATCATTCCATTGGTTTCCACATGGTGTGATTTCATTAGTTGCCATGTGTCATGGTCTCATTAGTTCACACGTGTCATGGTTTCATTGGTTGACATGTGTCATAAGATTATTGGTTAGGAGAGAAAATATGAAATAAGTTAAGAGTGGGGAATATGGGATGATATAATGGAGGGATTTCGTGCGAGAGGAGAAAGAGGTGGGTTGTCGAGTTCAGGGGGGTGTGTACCCGCAGTGTTTGCAAACCTGCAATGGTGAGTGAAGAGGCGAGTGGAGTGGATTGAGGGGCATGGGAAAATGTTAAGTGTTGAAAATGGATTGGGTTTGGGGGTAGGTGAGGTGAGAGGGAAATGGGGGAATGGGGAAGGGANCCTACCTCAAGGGTTTCTATAATAAAGTTGTGGTTCTCTATTTTGTTCTCTAAATCTTTGTGGTATTTCTATATGCAAGTATTTGGTTCTTAACACCCCGATCCCATGGGGTAGAGAGGAGAGAGAAGTGAGGGGGAAAGGGAATAAAACTAAGTATAAAATAATGTGGAGAGAGGGGGAGAAACTAAAAAAAATAAGGCGAAGTAAAGTAGAGTGTAGAAGAAATGGATATGAGAGGAATAGAAATAAAACTAAGTATGGAGAATGGGGAAGAGGGGAAGAGAAGAGAGGGGATGGTTGAAATATTATAAGTATAAGAGAGGAACAAGAGAATAACACTTAGTGTGGAAGAGTATAGGTGTGGAAGAGTGGAGAAATGTATCTCCAAGAAAATTTTGAGTTTGAAGTATTTAAAGAAAGGAACTTCTTTCAAGAGATTAACATAGAAGTCCCAAGATATTAATGGTTCCAAGAAAATGGTTCCAAGAGTTTAGTTATAAGAAAAGGTAGCTTTGTTTCACATGGAAGAAGCATTCTTTTGGTGGCTAGATGAAAACCTGGACTAAGATGAAAATTCGTGACTAAGATGAGACTATCGGCCATGTCATGAACTTATAATCGTTTGAAAATTCCTTCTTCTGATATTGAATTTTTATTATTATTCCCCAAGTGGGAAAATAGAGGTGACCAGTATTTTTATTAACAAATGGATCCAACTATGGGATAATAACCCCATGTAGGTTGTTGAGAAAACTAGAATATGAAGACTAGGTGCCTTCTCCATTGGACTATGGAGTCATCTTCAAAATGGATTATTGTAATTATTCATCTATGACGTTATCTTAAAATATTACCTCCACTTAGCAACTTCTTTATTGCATAAAACTCTGACTAAAGAAGGACACGATGTACAAAGAATATCTACTTACCCTATATTTCTTATAGGAAAGAGACACTTTTAGGTGTAGGTAGATTTCCAATGGAGTCATTTAAGCATCCAACTAATCCTTTAAATGAGTTTGAGAATATTGGAACATATTAAGGATAATACCAAAGAGTCAGGGGCATGTCCAAAGTGTTTTTGAGGAAAACCTGAGAAAGATGTGCTAGAAACCTAATTGCATTGCTTGGCTAGCAACGCTTTGGAACCATAATCCAATAAAATCAATTTTTGATTGCTCATGATTGTTTTTGTCTATGGTTGGATGAAAAGATTCTAGTTTGAATATATTCTCATATTTTTCCATATTAATAACCAAATCCAATATTTGTGTTTCATCAACAGCTTCATTATCTTCAAAAATAAAACATATCACCCATGGATCCTCTTGTTGCAATTTCTCTTCTTTTGATGCTTGGAACATATATTCTTCATTAAAATCTACTTCAGACGAGCAATCAATATCATAAAATGTTTATTTCAAGTGATGATTTTCATCATAACTTATGTTCATCCAATGTAAACATTATTCTTGTGGGTTGGTATAAGTTGGCCCTACCATTTAAAAATATGTTGCAACGTTTTCATCATGATTATTACTCTCAAATTGAACACATGAGAGGTTAAAGTTTTCCTCCAATGAAGAATGTAGAGGATGATTGCTTTCTTGAATTGAAACATTATAATTCTCATTTTCAATTTCAAGAATAAGATCTGGAAAAAACAATTCACGTCTTTCAACAAAATTTTCTTCTAATTTCATTACTCATCTTGAAAAAAATATTGGGAAGTTTAGTATATTAGCATCGATTTAAATAAAATTTATTTCAATGAATTGAGCTCATTGTATTAACTCTTTCTAATTGCACTTTCCCTCTTGCTTCAATAAAAAATTTAGATTCATAGGCAAAGAATTTTCATAAGAACTGAAAATAATGACATCGTTTGGAAACATTTCTTGTGGAATATCATGAAGAAATTTCATGAATATGAATGTGAAATATTTGAATGTATATTCCTCATTCATACGTATTTGAACCAACTTCAAGAAAATGAATATGGATCTTTTCTTGGAACATATTTCTCCACGAATAAGTTTTCTAGTACATCTCAACTAGTGATTGTTTTGAGTAGCAATGAACGAAACCATTCACTAGCATTTTCCTTTAGAGTTAATATAAACAAGCAACATGCAACATCATTTTTATCCAGATTAAAATTTTCACAAGAAATGTCAAGTTCAATCAAATGTTTCTTTGCATCCTCTAAAGTATTCCCGAAGAATATGGGAAAATTGTCCATGGTAGTATATGTCAAGGGATGAACTTCTACTTGCAAATTGAGTGGACTTCTATGCAACCATTTATTTCCTTGGATTCCCTCTCCCCTTATTGTACCTTGGAAAAATATCGTTCGGCCTGGTGGAGAAAGAAAAATATCTTCATAGGATGAATTAAATTCCTGAGAGGATTCTTCATATTGATCTTCTTGAAATTCTGGAATCTTTTCAGCAAAGTCACCCGAGCAATGTTCTTGAGATTTGATGATGGAATCACCACGGACATCATCATACCAAATATCGAATGATTCTTTTCTTTTATAGAAATTGTCACAACTAAATTTTGACTCAACTTTCACAAAATATATTCAAGGCCATTTAATTCTCTTTGAACCATGTTTCAAGAACCCAATTCATCTTGAATTAACATCTATATATTGTTTCAAAACTTCAACCAGACAACATCGAGTTTCCCAATAATATTTGTTCCTAAAGGTATCAGATTTCTTGAAAATAAATCATTTACCAATATGGTGTCCAAAAATTTTGATGTTTATATCAATAATGGTCCAAACAGTAACCTCACAAGGATATGAATCCCCTACATTTTTATGGAGTTGGTACTCTTTGGCTGAAAGATATATCTTGAATATCTTGGATTAGAGAGAATACTAGACAACAAACTCCATATCTTTATTTCTTTAATTTGTACATGGAATGGTTCTTGATAACTAGATTTATTCTTTATATGCAACAAATAACTTCTCAACAATAAAAATATGGAAGGAAGGCTTCAATATCAAAATACATGTATTTTCAACATCATGTATACAACCCTCTAAATCACTTACAAATAGTGGATACATCCATATCTTCTCGCAAGAAATAGGATGAAGTGGTTTTGATCATTTAAAATAACTTTAAATGAGTTCTACATTCAATAATGAAAAGAATTTTATAGGAAAAATCCAAAAATCTCACACTCAGAAATATCAAAATATGAGAAATCATTAAAGCAATGCCCCAAAATAATTCTCTATGGAGTTTTAGTCATAAAAGATATTCATCAATGCAAAACATCTTAGAAAACCAATTGACTAAATGTTCATAAATAAAGCTTGTCAAACACAAGACTAAATCTCAATGAATCCAATAGAAAATTATGGATTACATGTGATAGTCACATACATGGTTATGAATACTTCATGATCATATAAAGAAAAATTTTGGAAGAATACAAGAGAAACACTCAAGAACTCATCCCTATGTTCAGTTTAAAAATATTGCATAAAGCCTTGAGAAAATGGTGTAGAAGAAGAAGAATGGAAATCTTTATTTGTTGACCAGAAACTCGGTTGCATAGTTATGGCTAGACCCTTCTATTTTTATCTTTTGATTGTCTTCTTCTAACCTTTGATGGAGTCTTCTCCTACTTTTTAAAATTTTCTCTTCTAACTTCTTGAGGTAGTTAGGGTTTTCTCTTCTTGAATTTTCCATACACTTATTCTTGAAATAATCACTTTCATTAATTCCTCATTGAAGTATCATTAAATAATTTGTATCATTTACATTTGGTTTTTGATGTGGGCCCCATTTCTTCTTTAATAAAAAATTTTAAATAAGGTTTTATTTTGAAAAAATTAATCGACTTCCTTTTTAAAAAGAGGATTGTATTTCACTTTATTGGGCACGATATTTGATCTTTCATCCATGTAAACCATTCTATATGCAATATTAATCATCTCTTCTTTCCAACAAGTCCTCCTAAGCACAATTTTGAGTTTTGAATCTCAAGATATATGCTTGTGAAGTCAAGGTGCCAAACAGAATTTTCAGCAAACCATGAAAATATGGCTGACTGTTATTGTCATTTATGAAAACGTTATGGCCAATTTCATCCCTTTAAACTCATTCCATTATATTCCTTGCCAAATTAACTTTCCAAAAATATATATCTTGTTGAAAACCAACACCCATATGTCAAGATACCACCTATAGAAGCGCGTTGCTCAATAGTCGTTCATCCAACTCATGGGTTAATGTTAGTCCTTCATTCAAATTCGTTGCCTCCATTTAAAATTTTGATTTTTTCCTTAATAATACATATCCCACATGCATTTATGGTGTTGATATTTTTTTGTATATATCGAAAAGTTTACCATACCTTTCATGTGAAGCATATGGAGACTATGGAAACTTGGAGATTTGACCTTAGGAAATTTCATGAATTAATTAAAATTTTGATAGACCAATCAGTATCCACCTAATGCCTAGTCGATGCCTAGTCTACAATGAGTCAATGTCCATGTCATAGATGAGTCATAATACATGTGTCATGATTACATTCACGGTCATATATCATCATTCCATTGGTTTCCACATGGTGTGATTTCATTAGTTGCCATGTGTCATGGTCTCATTAGTTCACACGTGTCATGATTTCATTGGTTGACATGTGTCATAAGATTATTGGTTAGGAGAGAAAATACGAAATAAGTTAAGTGTGGGGAATATGGGATGATATAATGGAGGGATTTCGTGCGAGAGGAGAAAGAGGTGGGTTGTCGAGTTCAGGGGGGTGTGTACCCGCAGTGTTTGCAAACCTGCAATGGTGAGAGAAGAGGCGAGTGGAGTGGATTGAGGGGCATGGGAAAATGTTAAGTGTTGAAAATGGATTGGGTTTAGGGGTAGGTGAGGTGAGAGGGAAATGGGGGAATGGGGAAGGGACCCTTGATACTGCGGGGTAGAGAGGAGAGAGAAGTGAAGGGGAAAGGGAATAAAATTAAGTATAAAATAATGTGGAGAGAGGGGGGGGACTAAAAAGAATATGGATAAGTATAGTAGAGTGTAGAAGAAAGGGATATGAGAGGAATAGGAATAAAAATGAGTATGGAGAATGGGGAAGAAAGGAAGAGAAGAGAGGGTATGAGTGAAATATTCTAAGTATAAGAGAGGAACAAGAGAAGAACACTTAGGGTGGAAAAGTATAAGTATGGAAGAGTGGAGAAATGTAGCTCCAAGAAAATGTCGAGTTTGAAGAATTTAAGGAAATGAACTTTTTCCAAGAGATCAAGAGAGAATTCCCAAGAGATTAATGGTTCCAAGAGTTTAGTTCTGTAGCATCCCCATATTGTAGCATCCCCAACCACCCCATTATTTGGTGTTTCCACGTGAAATACTTTTCGAACTATATACGAATTTAAAGAATATGAATACTATGCAAATACATAGTTTTATAAAGAATAATAATGGAATTAGGCATGCAGCATACACAAGAAAAACCCATAAGGACAAATTCATAAATAAAGTTGCAGCATGTAATTTAACACACAATTGACACTTATCTTTGATAGAAAGACCGCCAAGTGCATGCAGACCTTCCACGGTCCTCCCAGCCTTAGACTACATTGATCAATGGTCTCAACAATGGGTCACCCCTTAGTCAGGACTAAACTCCACCCGGGCAAAGGAATTCTTAACCAAGTTGATGTCTCTCAGACAATAGGAAAAATGCTCGCACAGGTGCCAACTCAATATAAGAGTCTATAGTCCCTCATTCCCCACATGCCTGTCCCACCTCAAGAAATGTGCCCCTTCTTTGCTCAGCAGTCCTTTGGCTTCCCCATTTCCTTTCTGGGGCTTCAGTAATAGACTAGACAGGAAGTATCAGAGCGTTGTGGCTTCAGTTTGTCACCTTCAGGAAAGCAATTCTCGACAAGTCTCTCACCCAGAGAGAGTTTCTCATGGTCTTGAAAACCGTCTCTTCAGTATCCCATGGGCCTGAAAACCCACTTCTTCATTCCATCTCTTCAGTTAACTAATTACATGAATATGTACAAGATTAGTACTCGTTCGGGTAAGGTACATGTGTGTTGCTCATGACAGAGGGGTGTGGTGGATAACTGAAATCCGTGAGGCCCCCAGAATGGAGGAGTAATGGAATGAATTGTGGCATACCCATCCCTCCAGGCTAGGTACACGCCAACTAAAAACTTCTCTAATTCTTGGATACCAATTTATAGCGTCCCCCAACCTTCCTTACTGGGGGAAACACCACTAACTCAAAAACAAATTGTTTTGAAAACCGGTTGTAACACACCTAGCCACCTAGGTTGGTCATGCTACTTGAAACTATATATCATGCTCTGAGATACATATACATATATCTAATTCAATTTTAAATAGCGATAGACATTCTATTCATACACATATTCATGCGGAAGCGACAATAACACATACATGCAATATATACAGGAAATTTTGATAACATTCAGACATGTACCTAAACACAACATTTAAATATACCATTTAAAATTAACATATAATTGGTACTTATATTTTTATGAGAAGTACACCTACTGCGTGCAAACCTTCCATGAACCTCCCAGCCTTAGACCACACAGCTCCAAGCTATTAGTAGTGGGTCACCCCCAAGCTAGGACTAAACTCGACCGAGGGAAAACAAAATCCTAGGCTAGGTTGAGGCTACGAGAAGTTACACAATGCATAGGAAGGATTCTCTCCAAGGAGACTACTTACGCCCACTACTCACATAATTGCATTCCCTACATGCATGTCCCACCCCAGGAATATGCACCTTCACTACTCCACAGTCCATCGGCTGCTCCACTTCCCTTCTAGGGCTTCAGCAATAGGTTGAATATGGAATTCCCATAGCTCTGTAGTTGTTGTTAGACTCCCTCTAGGAGAAATCACTTCCCCTGCAAATTCTCTCACGTGGAGAGAGTTGCTCACAATCCTGACAACCTTCTTTTCAACCACATGCCTGACAACCTGCCTCTTCAACCACAGTATGCAAAAATGATTAAGGCAAGGGACAGCTCAGTAATTACAGAGGTTCAACAATGGCAGAAATGGATTTAGCAGTGTTCTTGTTTAGTGCGTGCGTGAATTGCACAAGGGATGGCAAGAATTCTAAGAATGAACTTGTGGGAAAAAATGGCAAGCAATGATCAGAATGATGAGAACGATCGGAATGCTGAGAGTAAGAATGGTGAAAGTGGTCAACCTACAAAATCGTGAGAGAGCCAGAATAGTGAGAGAGAACCCCCACAACAGTGGAAATTCGCACATAAATATGCATGTGTCCTTGGTGATACTTAGCTCTCCAAGAGCTCGTTCCTCTCCACTTCGAGTTTGTTGCTCTCCCCAAAGGAACTTAGGATAACTGGGTTTATTTCCCAACTTTAGTATTTTCAGGAAATACATTATAATATTCCTTTGGATTAAGCTCTCAATCTTAGCCCATTTTCATAACCTCTCTGCCCCATCCCTTTCCCTACCCATTGGAGCTTAGTCCCCCATAACTCTTTCTTCATGGTCAGTATACATGGAGCAATGTATTTTATTAATAATCTCTATAATTACATATACAAAATCAGGCCCATTGGCCTTAGCATCTAGGCTCTCCGACCTAATAAACACACAAGCCTACCAACTTATAATTACTTGGCTCACTAGCCTATAAATATCATTACATTTCACAAGGGCTCAGCCTTGGGGTATTACAATACCCTCCCCTTAATTTTGCATTGTCTTCAATGCAACTCATTTACATAACATCAACAAGACTTTTAAAATCTTCAAAAAGATGTGGGTATTCTTCCCCACATAGCATCTTCATGCTCCCATGTTGTGTCCTCAGGACCGTACCAGGTCCATTGGACCTTTACAAACCCTATGGCTCGATTTCAGAGATGTTTGATTTTTGGGTCCAGAATGCGTACCGGATGCACTTGAAAAGCGCTTTATTTCTCCACCTGAATCACATTCCAATCAATAATATGATTAGCATCAGGTATATATTTCTTAAGAAATGACACATGGAATACATTATGTATAGACATAGATGCAGGTAATGCAAGAATGTAAGCTACTGGTCCAATCCTCTCTAGGATTTCAAATGACCCACATTATCTAGTTTCCAGCTTGGAATAGTTTCCCAACTTCAGGGAACTTCTATTGAATTTCACCTTCAAGAAAACATGATAACCCACTTTAAATTCCCTATGGGTTATGACTTTGTCTGCATAGCTTTTTTGCCTGACTTGGGTAGCCTTTAAATTCTATTTAATCTTCATCATTCTCTCTTCCATTTCTCTGAGAAACTCTAGCCCAATCACTACTTTGTCAGTTGGGTTGTCCCAGCTTAATGGTGTGTTGCACTTTCTAGCATAAAGTGTCTCAAATGGGCTCATCTTCAATGATGTCTAAAACCCATTGTTGTATGCAAATTCTACCAAGTGTAGATAATCTTCCCATTTAGATGGTTTTTCCATCACATACATCCTTAGCATATCCTCTATCACTCGGTTCACTCTTTTTGTTTTCCCATCAGACTCAGGATGATAGGTTGTGATGAAGTTCAGATTTGTTTTGAACCCTTTGAATAACCCCTTCTAAAACTTCGAGGTAGACTTTGGGTCTCTGTCATACACAATTGTCTTGGGTATGCCATGCAAGCGTTCTACTTTCCTCATATAAATATCAACAACATTGGTTTCCTTGTGAGTAACCTTCATAGGATTGAAATGGGAAGCTTTGGTAAGCTTGTTCACTACCACCATGATAGCATCATGTTCTGGGAAATTTCATGATGAAATCCATTATCACCACTTCCCACTTCCACTCAGGAATGGGAAATGGTTGTAGCAACCCAGTTGGGTGCCTATTCTCATCCTTGATCTTTTAACACTCCATACATTTAGCAATGTACTCCACAATGTCACTCTTCATAAATGGCCAATAGTATTGGCTCTTGACCGCTGCCATTGTTTTTTGATATCCTAGGTGCCCAACATAAGACACATTATGCATCTCTTTCAAGATTATGCTCCTCAATTCATGAGAATTAGGAACATAAATTTTTTTCATGTATAAGATAACTCCTTCATTTCCCAATTTAAAATCTTCATGCTTTTGCTGCATTTTTCTTTGCTGCAATTTTGTTACGAACTCCATGTAATGCAAATCTTCTTTTGCAGCCTCATATATTTTTCCTTTAATATCAGTTTGACACATGCTAATGTTGTAGCATGCAATTCATGCACTCTCTTGTTGAGTGCATCAGCCACTTTGTTCTCTTTTCCTTTGATGTGCTTAATATCAAAGTCATACTCACAGAGGAATTCCAACCATATGCTCTGCCTAGCATTAAAAGTCGGTTGATCAAACAAGTGTTTCAGTCCATTATGGTTTATACTCAGTGTTGGAACTTAGGTCTTCACCCCTGCCCTTTTCCCTCCTTTACCCTATACATCCATCAATTCTAATTTTTGTGGTTGCTTGCTTAGCTTATTCTCCATTAATTAATCACTAAGCTTCATGGCCCTTGCTCATCTTTACTTATTTTTCTCCATTTTTTTCTCTTTCTTGAAAGGTGATTTCATGTTCTGGTTTGAGTTTGAAATACTTGTCATCATATTTGCCACTAATTGAGCATGCAACATGTCCACCAAGTCTTTTGTGTGCATGGGAGACATCCAGGTCCAATAAGTCCTTTGTAAGCTCGGTAAACTTCCGTAGAAAAAGGCAGCAAATCAAAACAGTCAATTTTGGGCTTAGAATTTAATCCAAACAGTGAGGTCAAATATTCAATGGTGGAGATCCAACAGTTGACGCAGATCAATGGCTCTCACACATTCAGAGTCTCAAACTCACGCGGGGTTTAACAGGATTGACTCCACGATTTCGGTGTTCGGGCATCCAAACTTGTCATTGGTTCAAATCTTTCGAAGTGTCTAGATGCCAAAGTAAAAAATCCTCTAAAGCTCCAAAGTGTCAGAGCTCCAAAGTAGCAAGTCCCCAAAGTATCGAAGCCCTGAAGTGTCGGAGTGGGTCCTCACTGCCACGTGACTTCGGGAGTTAGTTCATCCAGGAGGTTTTACTTCAAGAGCAACCACAAAGCCCCGAAGTGTCGAAGTGTCGAATTTCTGAAGACACGTGGAACTCATTAGTCATGACACATGGAACTCATTTTAGGTCATTTGGTTGCGTCATTCGCCCATTTCCAGGTGAAACATGTCACTCTCTTCTTATGACACGTTAGCCGAAGTGACATCATTTTAACACATCATTGTTTTCCACGTCATCTTCAGTAGATCTTACTTCGGGATATTTCTATCAAGAACATACGTAGTCTCCCGAATCTCAAAGTTTCAAACTCTCGAAATCCTTTAATGATTAAAGTATTAATCTCAGGTTAATTAGTCTAATATAAGCACAGATTAGTGACTTCGCAATATTAGCACTCCAAGAGATTTATATGCAGAGCAAACGCAGTTCTCCAGAGCTCCGAAGTGCCGAAGTGTCTAAGACATGTGGCACTCTTCAATCATGACACGTGGTGCTCATCTTAGGCCGTTTGATTGTGTCATCCATGCTATTTCCAAGTAACAAGTGTTACTCTATTTTCATGACACATCAGAACAGTGACATCGTGTGGACATGTCACTTTTGGACTGTACTACTTTGGGGGATTTCCATGCTTTACATCAAGAAACTCCTAAAGCCTGAAGTGTTGAAGCATAGGGCACTCATCTACCAAGACATGTTGCATCCATCTGGCACTGACACGAGGCATCCATCTAGCGCTGACATGTGGCATCCATCTAGAATTGACATATGGCACTCATTTCATCTACTCAATTTCATCTGACACATGTCACTCTCCTTCTGAGACACGTCACTTTGGGCCAGTGCAACTTCAAGATATTTCCATGCTTTACATTCAAAAACTCTTGAACTTCGAAGTGCCAAAGTGATGAAGAGCCGAAGCTCCGCTCCAAAGTGTCGGAGTGGGCCCTCACTACCACATCACTTTGCAAGTTCGTTCATCAGGGAGGTTTTGGTCCAAGGCAAACACAGAGCCCCGAAGTGCCGAAGTGCCAAAGTTCCAAAGTCATGTGGCACGCATTAGTCATGACACGTGGAACTCATCAGTCATGACAAGTGGCACTCATTTTAGGTCAATTGGTTGTGTCATTCGCCCATTTCTGTGTGACACATGTCACTCTCTTTTCATGACACGTCACTTCGGGACCATACTACTTTGAGGGATTTCCATGCTTTACATCCAGAAACTCTCAAACACCGAAGTGTCGAACCGTCGAAGTCCCGAAGTGAGTTATCCTCTTTTAATTGCATATTTGAAAGGTTTAAAAAAGGGGCGCCAAACCAGGAACGGGGAAACTACACGTCCAGACTCTAGAAAAGTGCAACACGACTTTCTTTTGTCCTCAAAAAGATAAGTGGGGGAAAGACACGTCCACACTTCCAGTCGTCTCCAGTGGCCTCCGATAGCACGCGTGCATGCCATGATCAATATAGAACTCAGTTCTGTCACTCTTGGTCATTTCTATCAAATCTCAGTTTGCTCCAATGCATGCATCAGTATTATATCATTGCCATTCGCAGTTTTCAGTTATTTAATTGGAGGATTTTTTTAGATTAAGGCATAATCAGTGGTCTTTTTTGTGTGATAAGAACCACTCATTTTTATTTAAGTCGAGATTGAGGTATACATTAAGATACTTAAGCATGTGTTTAGTGAAGTTAATAAGTTGTTTAACGACATATGTGGTAGAGCTAAGCCCCAATTCCACACTGGTTGAGGGCCTCTACATTTCTCATAAATATGCAGTTTATGTATGTTTTGAATGGGTGGAGTTTTTGGAGAAGAATAGAAGTAGCAGAAGGGTTGGACCTGCTCAGATGAGTACAAGGTTCTCTACCTATTGAATATATGTTGATGACAGTTGTGTTCTCTTACTCAAATTTGCATTTGTTTAATCTTGTCTTGAATGCAAATTTTGTGATGTGTGCAATATACATTTCCTCATTCTTTCATCCATTGTTTTAGTTCATCTTTTTGTTGATTCTGCAACCTTTCATATAACTATTGTTTAGCGAAAGATCTATTATTTGGCAACCTGTTGAATGACTTGCATCTAGATATTTGTCTAAGTCTTAAGATATTATTTTAAGTCTTTATTCTCACATAGCAAGTGATTCATTGCATTGCTTGTTGTTGTTTCCTATGTTTGTCTTTTCATATTCCCAACTGTCCATTAATATCCATACCATTAGCAAAGGAGAACCTACTTTTATACTATGTGGCCTATCCAACCAGATTACCATCTTTGAAAACCTATCCTTAAGCTGACCTAGAAAACCAACTTATCAAAAAGCCAATCATTATAAACTTGAGGTGGCCTAGCTCTTCCCTTTAGCAGTCAAGTGCAGACTTTAGGACAAACATCTTCTGGCGCCATTGTCAAGGAATAGAGTAATGAAATATCTTTCCCTGGGAGAACAACAATGATCAGAAATGATCTTTGATGGTGAACAAAGACCAGACACATTTAGACTACAGATCATTCACCTAGCAACTCCATGGTTAAACGAACTAATGGCGACTCTCTAGTTTTAAGAAGTTATATTTCCAGATAGAAACCATCTTGGCTCGGAGGTTTGCTCCTTTTGATTTCTCTGTAGTTCTTGGTTTTCCAAATAATGTTCCTACTATAGATGAGTGGGGTGAGTACTTGCCCATATTTAGAGAAGATAAAGATGATAACCATGCAGATCATTTGCTTGAATTCCATGAAGTCATGCATCAGGTGGGAATACATAATGAGGATGTATTAATGAATATTTTCATGTACTCATTAGAGGGAGACACTCGTGAATGGTATCAATCCTTGCCTCATGCTAGCATATCTTCCCTAAAACAATTCCATGCACCATTTAGTGATCATTGTAAAAGGTTTTTTATAGTTGATTTGATTTGTGAAAATTGTTGTGAGGAGTTTGATTTATATATGCAGGATTCTATAGTTGGTTCCTCTAATAGTATGAATGAGAAGGGAGTTAATGTTAAACAAGTAGGAGAAGAGCCATCCCCTTGTGAAATCTTCTCTAGTTTTTCTGTTCAGAAGGGAATTTTTATTGATTGTTCTGATGACAAAAAAGTTGATCAAGATTTTGTATAAACGTTTAACATTATATCATATATATCTAACAGTGTTTGTTATGATGAGATTGATGCTCCAAAATTTGGCATAGATCAAGATACTATTATGTATTCAATCTCCCAAGGGTCTCATGAAATGGATGATTTTGAAGTTCATGTTTCAGGAATTTTTAAAGACCAACCCATCTCTGATAAATCTATTGATGATGAGGAGCAAAGTTCTATAATGATACAAATGGAACTTCTTAGCAGTGACCCAATCGATGACAGTTGCAAATAATGTCTTAAAGAGCAGTGGAGGAGATGACATTGAAATCCAAAATCAACAACAGCTTTATCAACTTAATATACCCTTATGTGATAACTATGAATCAGGTCCTCTGAACAACAGTGAAGGAAATACCTTGGTTGACCAACAAAATGGGATGTTGTTGCCAACCATTTTCTTGACTAGAGGATTTTCAAATTTTTAACATGAAGTGGATATTACGCAATTGAAATCATGCACATTCATCAAACAAAAAAAAAGCATACAACAAACTTACAGTTTTGAGGATC
>JZKD02S1979112.1:50436-62930 GCA_000966675.3 Picea glauca
GTTGAAAATCTTGACAGATCCTTGGATTCAAGGATTGCTGTTACAACCATTTCAAATTTCTTGGGTAAACTTCTGAGGATTTTCTCAACAATTCGTTGATCAGTGATGGCTTTGCTAGTCAATCTGATCTGGTTCACGATTCCCATGACTCGGGTCATGAACTGATCCACATTTTCGGACTCTATCATCCTTAGATTCTCGAATTGCGTTCTTAAGGTCTGCAGTTTAACTGTTTTGACCCTGTCATTTCCTTGATAGGAAGATTTAAGGATGTCCCAGGCCTGTTTGGAAGTATCAGCGCCTGTGATTTTTGAAAAAATCGAGTCATCCACAGAATTTTGAATCCAGAATTTCGCTTTATTTTCTTTGTTCCTCAGTGTTGCCTGAGCAATTCCCTGTGGATTTGTCATGGCAGATAGGGCAACTGGATCTGGTTCCACATATCCAAGATCCACTGGTTCCCAGCACTCTTGTGCTTGCAAGAACGAACTCATTCGAAGAGACCAAAACTCGTAATTCTTTCCCAGAATAATTGGACCCTGAGTTGGTCCTAAATTGCTAGACGACGCCATAAAAAAAATTGCAGAAAAAATAGAGGGAAAATTTCGTATTTACCTCCGATCGCCAAAAAGATGATTTGTCGATGGCCGGAAAGAGCTTATCGGCCTTGAATTCGCCTTTTTCACGGTGCAATGTGACCACGCGCCTTGTGTTAAAGTGCTACGGGATTTTCCAGTTCTTTGTCCTCTTAAATCGCCGAAATGCGAAATTTTCCCTTGGACAATTCGACGGTCCAGATCTTCCTGTGATCTGACGGTCCAGATCTTATCGAGATATTGTGAATCGAGACTTCACGAGTTTTGATGATGAGCTCTTCTGACTCCATGATTCCCCGATCTCTGATTTGCTGATGGCGCTTTCTTTTCGGGACTTTCCTCGAATGCTTTGATCTCTGCCACGCGTCCTTCTATATTGGACGGTCCTGAATTCTCCTCGCGATTTCGAGACTTCAATTGCTCTGGACGTCTCGTCTTCAAGATTTGCGATTTTCCGAATCCCGTAATGCTGATGGGCTTGATTCCTGCCACGCGTCCCAACAGATGGACGACTAAAATCTGCGTCGAGGATTTCACTGTGGAGATTCCCGATCCCTTGTTTTGACGAGATGACGTTAGCTGGGCCCCAAAAACGAAACTTTCCTCCTGTCGAGATTTTGGACTTCGCAGTTTTGAAATGCTTGTGTTTCTTATCCTCAGGATTCACGAAACGCTGAATCTTGAAGTGCCGATTGACTCTCCTGATCTCGCCCACGTGTCTCCTCAAGATGGACGACTCTGATCGTTTACGGGGTTTTCACCATAAAGAAACCCGATCCCTTGTCCTCAGGTTTCGCGATTTACCGAATTCCGATGTGTCGATGGCCCTTTCCTTTTCGAGACTTTTACCGTGTCCTCGGATTGACGCCATGCGTCCCCACAAGATGGACGGTCCTGATTCAGCCTCGGGATATCGTGACTTGCGATGCTCCAAATTTCTGTCAACTTGAAACTGTGTTTGCCGAAATGCCGACAGTTTCCTCGATGTCCGCCACGTGTCCGAACAAATGGACGGCTGTGATCTTATTGCTATATTGTGAATCGCAATTTCGTGAGTTTCGAAGTCGTGATGCGACGGTCTTTCAAAAACGCGAACTCCGAAATGGCAATGAAGTGATGGCTTGGATCTGCTGCCACCTGTCCTCTGAGATGGACAACTCACAATCCTTTTGGGATTTTGCGTATCGGAGTTTTGGAGTGCAAATAACCTTCGCCCGTCCAACTCACGATTCCTTGTTTTGCGAAGGGATAAGATCGACGACTCACGATCTTTCTCAATCCAACGGGCCAGAATGGACGGTCCAGATGATGTCATGACTTACAGGTAAAAAATTCCTTGGCGCTGCAGAGGATTAAACCTCGTGCACTTGCTTGCGGATCCAATGGCGGTCGGGCCTCTGCGCAAGATCTAACGGCTGAAACTCTTTCACCTTTTCCGCGCTCCTACGTCCCTTCTGAACTGGTTTCCCGCTCTGGATCCATTCGCAGGACGAATCTTACGGCCTCAGTGGTTGTTCTTTGCACCTGAGACGCGTTCTTTACTCCTGTGGAAGAAAGATTCATGAATCTTTCAAAGATTTGAAATAATTTCACGAGTTCTTCGTTCTCTGCTACAATCTTTGACAGATTTGAGTGATTTTCTAAAAACTTTAAACGATTTTGCCTTCTGCAGGAATCTTTAACGAATTTGAATGAATTCTTTAAATTCTTCAAGAGTTCCCGCCTCCTGCGGCGCTTCTTCGTCAATCTTTGACGATTCTTGAAAATTACAAGAATCTTTAAAGTTTTTCTTCTTCTGCACTCTCTTCTTCCTCGATCTTTCGAGCGTTGTACGCTCTGCTTCCTCTACAAGCTTCCTACGATGATATTTGGAATGTAAGATGGTCAGCTTCCTTGTGGAAGTTTCCTGCGAGGATCTTTCGAGAGTATGATTGACGACTCTCCAAACTTTGTGAAAGAGACTGTGTCGCGTGCTCTCAACATCCGTGAAGCTCTGCGCTGTGAGGATCGTGTTGCTCTTCGAACTGTGTGAAGAGGCTTACTGCTGTAGCTCTGATACCATGATAAATTGTGAAGCAAAGAGAAATGCAGAGAGAAAAGAATAGAACAATATATTTAAATGTATGAAGAAGAGAATATAAGTACAATGCAAGATGGTTGAGCTAAATAGGCTCAAGCAAGACGAATTCACTTTACATTTTTACAAAAAGTGTTGGGAAATAATAAAAGAAGACCTCCTTCATATGATAACTTATGTTAAAAAAACCTACAAATTAGGAGGAGCAACCAACACCTCCTTTCTAGCCCTCATTCCTAAGGACAAAAGTGCCAACTCCTTTGATTGCTTCCACCCTATCTCTCTTTGTAACGTCACTTACAAAATCTTAGCAAAAATCATAGTGAACATGTTAAAACTTATGCTTCCACGACTCATACTTCCCAATCAGGGGGGCTTTGTGAAGAAAAGGAAAATTTGGAACAATATAATCCTAATGCAAGAGGCAATCCACACCATTTTCACTAACAAAGAAAAATGGATGATAATCAAAATAGATATGGCAAATACCTTTGACCGGGTAAAGCATGAGTTTCTCTATGAAGTCTTAAAGAGATTTGGTTTCTGTCACTCCTTCATCTCGTGGATTGGGGCATGCATATCGTCCCCTTGGATAGCTCCCCTGATAAATGGGTGTCCAACACCTTTCTTCCAAGCCACAAGAGGACTACGACAAGGTTGTCTGCTCTCTCCAACATTGTATGTCATTATGGTAGAAATGTTGAACATAAGACTAGAACAAGAAAGAGCCATTGGAAACATCCCGGGGATGAAAATAGCAAGGGGAGTTAGAAGAATAAACAATTCACAGTTTGCTGACGACACTCTCTTGCTAAGAGGAACCTCTCAAATGATGGCTAGCAGATTCAAGTTGGTCCTCGACCAATATGAAGCAGCTTCGGGGGGTGTCGTTAACAAGAACAAAAGCCAAATTTACCCCTCGAACATGGAATAAAGTATAATGGTTAGAATTTCAAATATCTTATAGTTTTCCTTTTCTATAGATTGGAAGTACTTCAAGTACCTTGACACTCCTATCAGTATAAAGGCCCTACCCAGGGAGGCATGGCAAGTGATTCTCCAAAAGATCAAGGATCAATTTGAAGTCTGGGGAGCATTTTGGTTGAATCCAGCTTGAAGGGTGGTCTTAATAAAGTCAGTCTTATCTTCATTTCCAATTTTTCAATTCTCAGCCCTCCACACTCCGGTGGGAATTAAAAAGGAAATGGCCAAACTAATCAAGAAATTTCTCTGGCAAGGGGGAAAGGACAACAATAATACGCTCCACGTGGTCAGTTGGTCTATTGTTTGCACACCAAAAGAAAACGAGAGAATAGGGATCCGAGACCCGAAAAATATCAACATAGATCTGGGAGAAAAAATGATTTGGCGGTTAATCACTACAGGTAAAGAATGGTGGAAAAAGGCAATCGGTCACAAACACTTTTCAAAAAATTGAAAGAGGTGTCCAGAAACAATGACACTCAATCAAATAGGTTCCCCCATCTAGAATCTCATTCATGCCTCTATGTCACTCATCCAAAATCATCTTAGATGGAGCTCGAGGAATGGTAAAGAAATCAAAATTTGGGACGATCATTTCTCATATAGGGGAAAAATGTCCTGCATCTCCTCTCCAGACTCCCTCAGAATTTGGCTAAATTCCAAGGGGAAAACCACTCTCTTTGATATCTCTGAGTGGAAGAGAAATGACGCTTTGAAAAATTGGAACTTGGGAGAGGTCCCCCCTTTCCTGCTTAACGAGTCCCATTAGTTCCTCTTGATTGCCATAGGATCTGCCCTTGTCCACCTTAATCAGAAAGACAACAGGGAATGGGGAGAGGTAGGATACTTTGTCAGGTTGGGATATTAAAAGCTCCTCCAAGACATTGATCTCTTAGAAAAATTAGTAATCTGGAAAGAAATTTGGAATCCAGATGGCCTACCAAAGATTAATACTTTTGGCCGTAAATTAGCTCAGAACAAGCTCCTAATAGGTGAAAATATGCTTAAAAGAGGATACATGAGACCTTTCAGATGTGCTCTCTACAACCAAGAATTTGAAAGCATTGATCATATTTTCCTCAAAACAAGTGATGCACATTGTCTATTCATAGTTAACCCCTCAAATTTATTGGCTGACAAGCAGTAGAATTCTAATTGGAAAAGGGAGTAAATTTTATAAAGGCCATCTCACCAAAAAACCAATCCTTAGCCGTGTCTGGAAGGCCTCGATAAAATATGTGCTGGAAAATCTGGCTGGCAAGAAATAAAATTATTTTTAAGGAGAGGCTAGTTCCCCTGCCCTTAGTTGCAGCCCACATGATCGGTCAACTGGGTGAGTACCTCTCATCCAGAAATATTAAAGCTCAAGAAGGTGGCCTTTTGACAGAAGAAGAAGAAAAATGGCTAGTGAAAATAAACATACCCGCCACCCCTCCCTTAACTTTGCCAAAAAAATCATCCTGGCAACTTCAATATTCTCACCAAGACTTCAAAAATTGGCTAAATTCTCAAGATAGTGATGTCCTCTGTTTCAATGGTGCATCAAAAGGAAACCCAGGGGAGGCAAGTGAGGGAGGGGTTTTGTACAACCCTAGAGGAAAAATAATGCTATGCTACTCCTAGAACCTGCGCATAACCACCAACAACATGGCAGAGGCCTATGCGATGTATCAAGGAGCAATCCTAGCTCAAGATCGACAATTCAACCACATAATTCTAATAGGGGACTCAAAAAATATAATTCAACACTTCGTTACAGGGATAGGACCAAAGAATTCAAAGCTGAAAAGAATCATTTAAAGGACCAGACAAATCCTGTCCACAATCCATTCATCCTTCTACCATGTCCCATGCTCTAACAATACAATAGCGGATGAACATGCAAACTCAACAATTGGAAAGGCCACAGACCATATGGAAGTGTTGGGCAGGCACCTTTTCTTATCAACTCCCTAAGGTCTCAGCCCCCTCCCATCGTCACTCCACCTGGCACCAGTATCCACACGACACTTCAGCTGGATGTAGTGTGTTGTAAGATGAGCATCATGATTGGGGAGGATTTGTACCTTCACAACCTTCGACCCATGGGAATCGTCACACAACAAGATGACAAAATAGATATATTGGATCGCAATATGTTCCTCCTCTGTGGGAACTCGTCGTACCCATCGTTCCACGGTCGTTCTCTAGCCTACAACATAACCTCCACCATAACTACGCATGAGGTGAGGGAATTTGAACAGAACTCAACCATGATTCAGCGTAAGCAAATGCAGGTAGTACATGTCGCATCAACGCTTGGAAGACACTCAAATCTTGAGTTTGCACGACATTCATGCACTAAGCACATAGCTAGAGGAGGTAAATTGGAAGGCCAACTCCCAATTTATTGTTGCAGCCAACCATAACAGACCTTGGAAGTTTGGAATTTCATATGGGAATGGAAGTTAAAGCGCAGAAGAAAATTAGGAATTTTCCATTACTCCAAAATTAGAGGGATAACAAATGGTAAATATGTGAGCTTCGATCTCACAGGAAGAAACACAGAGAAAGGCAACATCAGAGATCGCGTCAGGGGCAACACCAGGGGTGGCTTTGTCAGATGCAACATCGATAGATGCATCATTGTCAGAGGTAGCACCAGAAGCAGTAAAGATAAAGGCAACATAGACCAAGGTAACACCAGAGGCAGCAACATCGACAAAGGTAGAGTCAACTGAAACATCAGTAATTAGAGTGGGGTAATCACAGTCAGTCTAATTGCAAAAATAGCTCAGCGTCTAGCTCAGGAACGACTGAAGGAAGAAATGGTGGAAGATAAATTCTCCACCACCTAGAAACTGACACTTCTCCTTGATTTTCACATCTCCATGGTCTCTTTCACTCTGGACACTCTAGCTTAGCATCGCAGTTTAATAAACCAGCTACAAGATGAGGTCGAATTCCTCAGTCGCCAAGGGGAGAGCATGGAAGCAAAGATGGAAGCCAAGCCACAAAAATCATTGACACAAAGCCAGAGTGAGGCAACAGGAAGCATAGTAGATCCTAAACTGCCTCATCTGAGCGTAACACTAGATCCTTCTACAGAGGAAGACCGAGCTTAAAGAATATCAACAAAACACCTAAATTTTCTAAAACTGGCATAAATAAATCTTTCACAAAGATAGTTCTAGGATATAAATGAAAAGATCGGGTTTAAGTGAAGTAGGATCAATGCCAGACTCAATTTTGTAAGCTTTTTGTAGGAACTTTGCTATTGTTATCCTCCACCAGCACCCTCTTTTGTATTATGCAACCTCGGTTGAGCCTTTCATATATTGTAAAAAAAAAAATTAACTTCGATGTTGTGCACTAATACAGAATACAATAACTATGATGAGCTTCAGTTCCAGTGACTTCTAAACAACTTTTGCAGCTTACACAACACATGCAGAGCTTGATATATCAGACTTATTTGACTACCTTTAGTTGTTGCTGCTCAGTCTATCAATTTTTCTCTCTGTTCATCTACCTATCGACTTCCTAATGACTCAAACATATATAGATAAGATTGCTACTTCCTGTAGAAGTAAAATTGACACAACATTAAAGACGCCAATAAATATGACTACCTTCTATCTACTTAACTAGACTCGAGAAAGATTAAGATCGACTATATTAAATAACTCCCCTGCTTGCCCACTGACAAAACTGAGTTTCAGTAAGCCTGCGAATTTGTATTTGCAGACTGACGAATAACTAACTCACTGAAAAATCAACGGAAACGTAAATCTCATTGACTTGTAATTACTATTTCCAACACTTTCCCTTAATTATAAGTAGGCGAGATTACAAAAATTTACATAAAAAAAAAATTGAATTGACATATACTTTGAAACATCTGTTACTACGTAGACTCCCAGACGACTGTGCGGATGTTGAAATGCATATCTACTAAAGCCTTTGTAAACGTGTTTTCGACTTGTTCTTTTGACCTGCAAAATTCTAAACAGATCTCTTTGTTATTCACTAATTCTCCAATAAAATGATACCTTGTATCAATGTGCTTGGTTTTCTTGTGAAACACATGATTTTTTGATAACATGATGGTTGAATTGTTGTCACAAAATATTTTTGTTGGTTCTTGTTTTCCCGCAACAACTCTTTTAACATTCATTTGATCTAAACCACTTGACAAGTTGCGCTTGTAGCTGCAACGTACTCTGCTTCTGTTGAAGAAAGAGTCACTATGGGCTGCTTCCTTGATGCCCATGACACTATACTTGTTCCAAAATGAAATGTATACTGAGAAGTACTTTTTTTTCCATCTATGTTACCTCCACAATCACTGTCAGTGTATCCAATAAGTCTGAAATATTTTGAAGTAGAATATCTAATGCCAAAATATTTTGTTCCATTCACATATCTCAGAATTTTGTTTCCTGCCTTCCAATGTGATTCTTTTGGATTTTACATGAACCTTGAAATCAATCTCACTCCATACATAATATTAGGTCTTGTTACTGTTAAATACATAAGACTGCCTACCATTCATTTAAACAATGTGGGATCCACTTTGGACCCTTCATCTTCTTTACTTAACTTCAATCCTAGTATGACAGGTGTTGGGGCTGCGTTTGAATTTATCATGTTGAATCTTTTCAAGTTTTCATGCACATACTTAGATTGTGAGATAAATATACATCTTTAGACTGGTGAACTTCAATGCCCATAAAATATCTCATAAGTCCTAAATCAATCATTTCAAATGCATTCTTCATGACTGACTTAAATTCTTCTATGCCAAAATCAGCTATAAAAATCAAATCATCTACATATAAAAAAACAATTAACATATTACCTTTTTTATTTTATTTGATGTACATTGTTGGCTCACATTCACTTCTTTGAAATCCATTTTGTGTGAGATAGGAATCTATGCGACTGTACCAAGCTCCGGGAGCTTTCCTTAATCCATACAATGCTTTCTTCAATCTGTATACTTTGTGTTCTTGTCGTGGAACCTCATAGCCTTGTGGTTGTTCCACATATACTTCTTCTTCTAAATGTCCATTAAAAAATGCTAACTTTACATCCATTTGGTAAATAGGCCATTTGTTCTCTGTAGTGATGGATAACATAGTTTTGACTGTGTCCATGCGCGCAACTGGTGCAAATGTTTCATTGAAATCAATTCCAGGTTGTTGTGTAAAACCTCTTGTAACTAGCCTTGCTTTGTGCTTCTACACATTTCCTTCTGCATCTTGCTTGGTTTTATAAATCCACTTCACACTTATCACATCGTTGTCTTCAGGTATATCTACAAACTTCCATGTCTGATTTTTCTCTATGCATCTGATTTCTTCATCCATGGCTTGAGCCCATATATCATCTTTGACAACTTCTTCAAAAGTTAATGGATCATCTATGTATGAAAACAAAGAAAAAAATAAAAATGAATTTGTTGTATCATCATTATAGATGTTGCGTAGACTTCTTGTCTTTCTTGGTAACAAACTTGCTAGTGTTGGATTTGGAGATGTAGAACTACTTGGACTACTTGTTAGAGTCTATTGCATTCTATTTGTAGACTGTGCACTTGTTGATCTTACTGGAGTAGTTTGAGCTGGGATTTGCATCGCAGTGCCAAGTGTAGAAGGGACTAGACACTGACTTGTCCATGGTTTTTGAATCACCTCTTCTTTTGTTTCATCATGCTCAATACCATTAATAATTCTGATTGCCTTTGCTATGCTTCCATCCCATGCTTCATTTTCCACAAATTGATCATCACGGTTGATTATGACTCTTCTTATGACATGGTTATACAACTTGTATCCTTTAGTATCTTTAGAATACCCCCAAAATATACATTTCTTTCCTTTGTTATATAGCTTCTTTCTTAGCTCATTTGGAATATGTGAATATGCGACACAACAAACAACTTTCAAGTGCACCACATTATGCTTCATACCTATCCATGATTATCAAGGAACTCTATTCTTCACACTCTTTGTAGAACATTTGTTCATGATGTATACTACAGTTGCTATTTCTTCAACCCAATACTCATTTGACAAATGTTTGGTTTCCAACATACTGCATGCCATTTCCATGATAGTTAGACTCTTTCTTTCTACGACATCATTTTGTTGTGGTGTATACCGCGCGGTAAATTACTTGTAGATTCCATGAAATTTACAAAAGTTCTGAAACTCTCTTGAAATGTATTCTCATCCTCTTGAATTTCTTAGACACTTGATGTAATAACCACTCTACTCCATAAGTGATTTGAACTAATGAAAACAACCCAATGCATCAAATTTATGCTTTAAGAAATAAATCCATTTCTTTATTGAGAAATCATCAATGAATGTCAGAAAATAAGTACTACCTCCTGTAGATGGAGTTTGCATTAGACCACAAATGTCTGAATGTACAATTTTCAGTGGTGCTTTTTCTCTTTAAGACTTTTCAACTAGAAATGACTCTCTATGTTTCTTTCCAACTATAAAACCTTCACATATTCTTTCTTTTTTGGTGTGTAACAACTTCAAACCTGCAAAGTTTAAATGTCCAAATCTTAAATGCCATATCTAGGAATCATTTTGCACTTTAGATTGGAATGCTTCCTGCATATCTGTGCCACCTTCTCCTTTATTGATATTGTGCGCACTATTTTCTTCATTGGAACTGCGTCCACTTTCTGTTGTAAATGCAGTTTCTAACTGCACATCTTTCACTTTACCAACAATTGGCATTGTATTCTTCTTCTTTGTTGGCTTCAATGTTAATGGAAACATTTTGTTGCTTGTCATCTGGATTCTTGAAATAAATTGGTTGCTTGGATATCTATGCATAATCACACAGTGATTATCTTCACTGTAGATTCTATATCTCTTTTGGAACAACTGTTATGCACTCATCAAATTAGGTTTTAGACCAGAAACATAATATACATCAGGCATAACTTTTTGTTCTCCTTGTTTAGTTAAAATGTTTATACTGCCTTTGCCTAAGACAATGACTAGGATATTTGTTCCAAGTGTAACCTTCGTTTGGACTGACTTATCCAAACTAGAAAAAAACTCTAAGTTTCCTTTCATGTGGTTGCTACAGCCTGAATCTAGATACCATATGTCAAAATGAATTTCTTGAGCAACATTATGTTCAACTAGTGAGAATATAGGAATTGCTTCAACACGCACCATAAACATAGGGCTGGAGGGACTATTTGCACTGTGTCACTAATCTTGTCCTTTCTTGTTCTGATTATACTGTCTCTTTCTGCATTTATATGCATAATGTCCATACTTTTTACAGTAATGGCACTGAATCTTCGATTTGTCAGTTCTTTGACTACTTGGCTGACTGGTATTTGGGTTTTGACCTCTTCCACATGTGTTTCCATGACTGCTACTGCATCCACCTCTAGCAGAACTTCTTCCTCTCCCTCTGGGGTTAGCTCTCCCCATTCCTTTTCCATTGGTTATAGATGACTGTGCAGAAAATGCATTCTCTAATGACATATTTGACCGATTTAATATGTGTTCATGATTAATGAGGGAAGCTTGCAATTCATCTAGACCGAACTAACTTAGGTCTTTACTCTCTTCCAAAGTCACAACAAGGGTATCCAATTTAGGAGGAAGACTCCTAAGTTCCTTCTCGACATTTTTTTTGTCCTCTATGGTTTCACAATGAGACTTAATATGATTTATCAGGCCAATAACATGGGTGTAAAATGAATCTACTGAATTTGTGTATTTCATTCACAGAGTTTCAAAATCTCTTTTAAGAATTTGTAGTTTTGAAGTCTTGACTTTGTCCATACCTTGATAAGAGGTTTGTAATATGTCCCATGACTTGTTTGGCTTTCTTTGTTGATGCAAATCTTGGGAGTATACTCTCATGCATGGCTTGATGTATATAAAACATGTCTTTCACTTCTTCTTTCTTTGATCTTTTAAAACATCCTTCTTAGCTTGTGTTAGGGCATTGTACACTGCATGATTTGTTGGTTCCACATAGCCATTCTTCACTATCTCCCATACATATTGACCTCAAAAGAGTGCCTTCATGGTCAATGACCACAATTCATAATTTTTACCTATAAAAGTAGGAGGTTGCAGATTTGAAGTAGAAGCCATATTTTCACCTTACGATAGAGTTGTTGTTGTAATAAACTTGTTTTGATAGAACTTGCTTTGATTTTCTCTAATCAACCTACTCTGATACTAGATAGCACGCAAACATATTTTGAGCAGAGCAGTTAAAAATACTACGCACCACAAAACTTTGTGACAAAACTCTCGGGAGTTACCGTGCAGTGCACAGACTGCACGATTTACTTTGCGTTGTGATAAAACATTTAATGACACGATTTATAGATACAAAACAATGAGTGCTAAGCTTAGCATATAAACTCAGAAATATCACAGAACTTGTCAATATACAAAATACTTGATATTAATAATTTCGGCGTTGCGTGCTAAAATATAATACAATAACTAAGATGAGCTTTGGCTCCAATGACTTGTAAACAACTTCTGCAACTTACAAAACACACACACAGAATTTGAGCTCTCAGACTTGTTTAACTACCTTAAAATAGACTATATTAAATAACTCCAGATTGTTGAAAACGGTGACAACAAACTCACCCGTGAATAGAAATTTAGATCATAATCCATTGTAACTAATCCATCTAAATTAGAATATGGATTTTTCTAAATTAGAATATGGATGTTTCTAATTAGAATATGGATTTTTCTATTTAATTGTATGCCCGTAGAGGCTGAGTAAGTGACTGAGAAGTGTGAGGATTGAGATCCGTCTGTAATCTCCATTGGCTGAAT
>JZKD02S1979123.1:0-13273 GCA_000966675.3 Picea glauca
TATGTGTTTCTTTATAAGGACACTTAGCAGCATAATGACCAACTCTTCCACAATCAAAACATTTGAAAGGAAGCTTACCTCTGAACCGTCCTATCCCGATTTGAAGTTTCCTTACGAAGTTTATCTCATCTTCCTCTGAGATATACCCTGATCCTTCTATTGTTTGTACGTCCATTCCTTTTGTAGAAGTTCTAAAGACTGCATCTTTGACTTCGGATGGTCCTCCTCTTCTCATTTCATAAGCAGTTAGTATGACATGTAGTTGCACCACAGTAAGATTTTGAAGATCCTGCTTTTCTTCAAGAGCTGATACTTTTGACTCCAATTTTGCAGTCAGATATCTTAAGATTTTTTCAACCAAGGTAGATTTGGTTATTGTTTCTCCTAGATTTCTCATGCGATTTACAATATCGTCAAGACGTAAAAAGAAATTGGCAATGATTTCCTCATTATTCATTTTAAGATTCTCATATTGAATTCTGAGGGTTTGCAGTTTAGCACTCTTTACCTTTGCATCACCTTCATAACTTAGAATGATTTTGTCCCATGTGTCCTTTGCTGTATTCAAATGCATGACTTTGACAAATTATGATTCAGTTAGACTTCCTAACAGAGAATTGACTGCTTTTGCATTTGTTTCGTAGGTTTTTCTTTCTGCAGGATCTGTTGGTACTGTAGATGGATATTGATCTCCTCCTTCAACAATAGCCCATACATCTGCTCCCAGAGACTAAAGATAAGATCTAATCCTTGTTTTCTAGAAGATTAAATTGTTTCCATTGAAGAGTGGAGGCCTGATAGATGCCATTCCATCTTGATTGCTCATTTTGATTGATCTTCTTTCTAGCAGCTGAGCCTTTTTAGAAGGACCAAGCTCTGATACCAATTGTTGAAAAATACTGAGAGGGGGGGGTGAATCAGTGTTTTTGAACAATCAATCGATTTCCTCTTTTCTTTCACTGAAAAACCTTAGGCTACTTTGTAGAGACCAGCTGTTGTATATTCTTACGAAAACAGGAGTGCATCCAGAGATCTTATTATGAATTTCTTCATTCATCAGATGTCTTATTAAGCAATAGATCAGTGCATTAATAACAAAATAAATCAACACACATGAATAAGACACACGAACACCAGGATTTAAGGTGGAAACCCAAATCGGGAGAAAACCACCGCTGCCGTTGTCTCTGTCTTCAATAATTATTAAGAAAATGTTTTACAACATTGTACTAGTGTAGAATCATACTAGTACGCAGGCTTCTACCTGCAGAAGGCTACAACCTTCTCTCGTTTACCAGCCTTTCCTGGAAGGGAGCTTCAACCCCCTGAAGATAGCACCAGTTTCTACTGGTAGGATGCTTCTACTGAGGGTTTAACCCTCATACTCTCTGCTAATCACGTTTCATTAATTTTCACACTGGATCAAGCAGTTTCATCTAGTGGCTATGGCAACAACAGAAATTATCTCTAGATTAAACACAGATCTACAGACTGCTAGGTAGTTGCAAAAGCTTCCTAAACACACATTAAACAAGTCAATAAACCTGGATATGATGTCGCAGCTCTCGTGTTTGTTAAACCCACGGCCGAGAACTCTCTGTCAGTGTAGATCTGTCGCCCGACTGCCACAATGAGGTTCCTCCATCCTCAAACATTCCATGCTGCCTGCACAAATGACCTCAACCACCTGTAGATATCCCTTCTGTCAAAAAATGGCCTCTGTGTCCTCCAAGAAGGACCTCTCCAACCTATCACCATCCTCCTTTTCTTCTGTCGAATCTCCTGTAGGAAGATCATCGACCCGTTCTTAAGCCCATTAATCTAGAACCAGTTCAATGCTCATCGGGTCTCATATTTATTGCTCGGGGGAAATTGGGCCCCTTTTTAAAATTTTAAATTAAATCTACGTGCGCCCCTTTTTAAATCAATGGTTCTGATCAATTCTACATCTGACGATCCAGATTCACTCGTGATTTTGCATTTCATGAAATTGGGGTTTTTGATGTTCTCATGCACATGCCTCCGGGATTCCGATCCTCCGATCCCCGATGTGTCCCTACACACGCTGACAGCTGGACCCTACTCATCGGGGTTTCGTGGATCGCGATTCTGAATTGCACAAACTCTTGTCAGCGGGATCCCTAATTTCCCGATGAACAAAATGCCGACGGCGCCTTGATCTTCGACACCTGTCCCTCAGATGGACGGTCCTGATCCCTTCGGGATTTCGAGACTTTCGATGTCTCGTTTCCTTCGACCTCAGGAACTCCGATTTCCCGATGGCCAATATGCCGACAGTGCCCGATCCTTTGCCACGCGTCCTTCCAGATGAATGGCTCTGATCTTTCTGGGGTTTCGAGACCTGCAAGTCCCGATGCCTCTGCTGACATCACACGTGGTTTGACACGTGTTAGATCCTGCCACATGTCACTCTGATTCATGACTTACATGTGCCTGAAGTGTTGAATCTGCCTGACACCTGTCATTCCCTGGCTGTGCCACGTGTCCCTAGCTGACGTGGCCTGCTGTCGTGAGTTGGATCAACAGTCTAGATCACATGTTGATCTGATGGTTCAAGTTCAGATTCATTCTGGATTCAACGACTGCGATTAAATCGCGAAATCGCATTGCACGATTTCGGTGTTCGTGATGTCAAGATATTTTATCAGTACCACTTCCCCCTCCCCGTTACTCCGATACGAGCTGTGCTCAACGGTCCACATCACTTCTTATCCACCGGCTGTTATTACATCGCGAATTCGCATATCGCGATTTCAAGATTTTCGTTTTCATTGTTCACGGGACTCGAGAAACTCTGATTCCCGACTCTCCGATGAAAAGAATCAACGGTCCAGATCTTCATGCTTGCTTTAACGGCTACGATCAAGTCGCAAAATCGCATATCACGATTTCAGAGTTTTCATTGTCAAATGAATTGGACATTTCAAAGTCCCGATCCCCGATTCTCCAATGGCTTATTGGTATCAGAGTCTCCGATGGCTTATTGGTATTGGCTTATTGACAATATTTCCAACATTTCTGAACCCCTTTGAGCTCTTTGTTGACTCTATCAAGTACAGTTTGCCTAGCAATTTCGTGACATATTAGCTTGTTTAGTAAGAATAGTAGCAGGGCATATGGGGGAACAGAACAGCCAAAAACCCTAATATAAGAGAATCATTCTTCAATGTACCAATCTGCCATGCTACCTAGATTGGTCATGATCTTATCTAAAATCCTGGGAGGTGGATGGTCGAAAATAGCAACATGCATCGGTACCATTACCCAGTTGAAAATATCATAGATGAAGTCTTTGGATTTATCTTCCCATATCTTTGAGTGGTATATGTGAATAGGATCTGTGTTAATTAGATTCCAACTCCAACTCATTAATGGAAAGGGTGTCATGTAACAATTGGCATCCATAATGTAAGAAGACATAAAAAATGAGAACGCCTTCCCATTTTCCTTTTTCTTCTGGTATTCTATAATTTGATCAGCCAAACTGACCAACAACATCTTGGCCCAGTCAAAAGAGTATCCCTCTGCTAGTGTGTGGATAAGCGGTACCCATGGGAAAAAAAAATGTGCAGTATTCTCTTTCCCATAAAGTCTACACACCATCATTGTTATATACATGAATTGTGGTTGTAAAAAAGTGATTGCATATATACCATGAGAATCATCTCTGAACTTTTCAAGGCATGAGTACCAATACTTGATCAAGTCGGATAATATTTTTCCAAATTGTTCACATTCTTTCTGCTTGAAACCCTCTAAAAATTTGACATTGTAAGTAAATTTCAGTGTGGGAGACAGCTTGTACATCACATGTAGATGTTCCGGCCGAAATGACCCAACATCCACCTTATGGGAATTGAATATTGTTCTGGTTGGGACATCTACATGATCCAATGCCCATCCAATCATATCACAATAGGGCAAAAGTCGCAGCCTTGTAGCTACCTTGTGCATCTCTGACTAAGCAACCACCTTGTATTTTAGATACAATTTTTCCTTCTCATTGTCACTCGAATCGTCTGGGCAATTTATCAGCTCGTATTGCAATGTGTTGAAAACATGTGTCCATGTTTTGACTACGTCGATATTTCTAGGTGAGGTATCAGAAAGGATGTCTGAACTCTAGCCTGAACTTTCACCAGTTATTTTGGGAGCTTTCCGTGGAGCCATGATATAGAATCTCGAGATTATAATTCCTATCACAGAGGATGAAAATACAAACAATGGTTATCTCGCTAAGCAGACTCTGTAAAAACTAGAATGAAATTCAACTAATGACATAAATCCTTTCACATTAAGCATTCTATTCTGAGCATGTCCTTGTTGACACAGTGTTTAATTCTTTTAATAGAAAGATCTGGAGATAAAGTAAGATCTTATTTCCAATCTACCTGGCTCATAAATGCCATAAATGCTTGATATTTTGTGACTTGGGAGAATCGTAGAAGCAATCAATTTTCGCCCATAATTTTTACAAGGTAAAAGGTTGTTTAAGATATTAATTAATCCAGCTTAAACTTTAATTGATCGTGATGATCTCTTAACCCTTTTTGGAACTCGTAGTCTCGGGTGATTTCACTCTTAGTCTTGATCCATGAACCCCAAATTCGCGAAATCTGATTTGATCAAATAACTTTAATCATGTATAAGTTCTTAATTAATTGCGATTAGTTTGGAAAATTTACGACCTTGAGTATCGGGGTTATAAGCTGTTTTTTCAAGGAAAAACTGTCGAAACACGAAATCGCGACAATAATTAATTATCGTTAATTTCCATTATTCGCATAATTAATCAAGTTTATCTTGAATTTCTTTCGCGACTTCGCATATTGGGATATTCGAAGGTTGCTTTAGGTGTGACTCCCGACTCATGAAGGTGCTATGTATTAAATTAGTGATAATCACTCTTAAATGGTTTGACGATCATGATTAAGATTAACCTTATTTCGTTATTTTGCATGTCGGGGCATTAAGGACTTTGACATGTTGGATAGTCAGATCTGTGAAACCCCAAAATCTGATGTTTAAGGTTTATCGTTAGTGTTTTATTGTTTAAAAGGTAGGAATCTTTCAACTCTTTAATATCTTGAGTATTTAAAAAATATATGTGTTACAACATAGACTCCAACTAGGGATATTGTCTCCTTGCAGGACGAGAAGAACAGTAGACCGAGTGCCTTTATTGGGTAAATGGAGTCATTATTTAACTTTTGCGAAACACCTTCGGAAGGGGGAAATATAGGAAACTTTAAGGTTTCATCCTTATCTCTGAAAACCTTCGAAAACTAATCAATCACTAAACTCAAGTTTAGTCCCATCGATGACTTCCTCCTTCTAAAACTGGTTTCAGATCTTCTTAAGATAATCAAAATGACTTTTAAAATTCTAACATGTTATGTTGATCCTACTTGCATCAAGGTGAAGCAAATTCAGTGTTTTTAATCAGGGAGCCCCACGTGGACTTGAGATGCAAATATGGTTGAGAGAAAAATAATTTCCATAGTACAGTATAATTCATGTATAATAGCCTTACAGATATATTAGACATTTCATGTAGGTATTTCATGTAGTTTTCAAGTAGATCATGAAGGGGTACTGGGAGGACCAAAGGAGCGTATCTGGAAGCTACTTTAGCAATAATTTTGGGGGCTGAGGTGGGGCTTGACCACCCCCTCCTCCTCCTCTGGCAACAGCCATAAATATTCTAGGAGAGGAAACTGGTAAATTATAAAGAGGGTTTTCAAATATGTATAGTGATCCTTTAGTTTCTTCGGGATGAAGTGAGAAAGGCCTTGAGAACCATTTATCAAGAGACGAAAAAACTGAAAAAGGGGGGAACGGGATACGGGGACTCGGTTCTTCTGATTTGCAAGAAACATAAATAAGAGAACCTGTAGGAGTTGAATCCGAGTGTATGGTATATTCTTCGAGACTTTGTGAGGTTGGGGAATTTATCTCGAGAGCTAATGGGATATGAATCGAGGTGGGATTTACTGTAGGTTTCTTTCCTTCACTTACACAAGATGTAGTCGAATGAGCTTCAATTTTAATTTCAGGGAAAACTAATTTAGGGTTTATGGTTTTAGCTTCAACTGTGTTAGCCGACGTTTCTCTAAAAAGGATATGGGTGGGAACTTCTTGCGGAGTTAACGGTTCGAGTGGAACCTTAACCTTAGACTGTGTGGATTTAGGTTTGTAAACCTCAGTAGTTTTCTTAAGGAATCCTCTTGGTTTTAGTATTTTTTCGGGGTCGAAAACAGGCATGATCTGCTTATCATCTAGGTTTTGTCTGGTGTTCCTTCGACCGGATGCCAAATTATTTAAATGTGGAGTCACCAAGTGAATAATAAAAACTTAGCCTTATAATGTCTTCAATCTTTGTTCACTAGCAAAGAAAGAAACTTACCAATGTCGTTCTCCCAGGGAAAAATAACTTTGTTTCTCAGCCTCCAGCACCGGCGCCAAAAAGATGTTGTTCCTGAGTTTATACCAAGGATTCAAGTATAACGTCAGGCATCAGGAAATGAGGAAAAGGTTTCAAAGTTGGTCTTTCACTATTGAAATTATAGAGAAAAGTTATTTAAATCAAATTAATATTATAACATCTCAGAGGTTATTTCTCGCATCTGAGTCAAATTTGAAATACTGAATGAAATGAAAGAAAAACATAAAACTGCTAATCAAAGCAAGGCATCAATTGCTGAAGAATATTGCTCTATAACAGAAGAAGAAAGTGAGCGATGTAACTTTCAATGAACTGTAAAATATAGAATATAATTAACATTCAGGTCTTGTATTTACTAACAATGAATACAGAGGAAAATTTGTTTGTTATTAGATTACTAGGTGAAAAATAACCACAGTAGAGGGTGTACTAAATTGTAATTTTAAACATTCATCAAAGTAAAATATATGAAAGCATGCTAGAAAATGGAAGGACATAAGAACACATAACTCAGAATAGACGAGATATAGAATCTATGGTGTGCATTTGTATCAATTTTAAATAAAGAGAGTCTTCTCCTTTACAATTGGCAAAAAGTAGCCCTTGATCCTTTCTCAAAATGTATATTTATACAAAATTTTAAGAGTTTCAAATTCTATCATCCTAAAGGTTTTGGTTAAATATGAGAAGGTGAAAAACTTCACTTAGTTGTCATTTGTCTCCTTTCATGCTGGCAGGGTGTTTTCTTTTCTTTGTCCTCTAGCTCCAAAATAGGGTAGAATAAGCAACTACATTACTGGCCTTCGGAAGTGTTCCCTTTCCCTTGTTCATTACAATTGATACACTTTTCTACCAAGTGGGCTATCAACTTGCGAAGTTTTTTTTGGTCAATAGCTTTGAAGGTGTAGCACTTATTTTCCAGTTGTGGCAGTCTTTCTCCTATTTTCCTTTCTTCTATAATGATAGACAATAATTGTAGGTTTGGTTTTATCAACCATTTATATACTTGGGAAATATCGACCTGTTTTATCTGAGATAGTTCAACTTGGTCTCTTTCCACATTTTTCTTGATATCTAGCAGATGTTTGACTATGTTGATTTTGCCCAATGTTCCAGAGCTACTTTCCTTTTCGAGATCTAGCAATTTTTTATTTATTAGGCCAAATGTTTCTTCACAAGAGTCTCTCACCTCTTTAGCCATTTTTTTGTTCTCTAATATATTATGCTCCCATGCTTTTAACGGGATGTTACCTATGGTTTTCTCTGGAATGGATAATCTGGAAGCGATGACCATTTCTTCCTTTGTTGTTGCTATAATAGCTTCCTGGAAAGCAACTCAAGCCGCCTTAGCTTCTCTTTCTCTTAAGGTGATATTATTTATCTCTAGATCTATCACCTGAAAATGAGTCTGGATGATTTCTACTTTAGCAAGTAGACTCTGTTAAGATGCCTCTATCCTCCTTCATATTTCCATGGATTGGGTTCTAAATACCGCTATATATATGACCTGGATTTCAGTAGAATTTAATTTTGATTGCAACTGTTTTATTAACTCCTCTAGTTGACTTATCTGTGCTTGGCTTATCTAATCCAATTATTGCATTTGCTCAAGATTAGATTTGATCTGTTTGATTTTATGTTGATCAGATGCTCTGACTTGTTCAAAGTTTTTACATGCCTCATTCCTGGCATTTGTTTCTACAGTTTCCATCTGAGTCTGTAATTTTCTAATCAAAATGTATTTTTGTTTAATCTGTTCCTTCAAGGTTCCAACCAAGAATTGGTTGGTTGTCGCATAAACCCCCAATGTCCCTGCTACCTCTTCGATAAATTATATCTCTTCTAAGGATTTTCCATCAGTTAGTATTTTGAATTTTTTGGCAATCACACTTCCCTTTTGATGTGTTTCTCGCTTAACCACAAATTTTCTTTTCCTGCTAAAAATGAAATCGCTATGAGGTAGCTCTTCTACAAAGATAGGTGTTATATCTTCTTTGAATATTGTTCCTGCATTGGGGTTCCCTTTGGTAAATATCAAGGGTGTGACGAATGGAATGGGACTGTCGATTTCTTCTCTAAGGTCATGGCTTCTACTTTAGCATGGGTGAAATATAATAAATAATAGGTACCAATGTGTAAGGGAAACGATGGCCATACCCTTTTCTAAACCCCTTTGAGCTCTTTGTTGATCCCGACGAGTACAATTTGCATGGAAATTTCGCGACATATTAGCTTGTCTGATAAGAATAGCGGAAGGGAATATGGGGAATAGAGCAGTCGAAAACCCTAATATAAGACAATCATTCTTCAATGTACAAATCTGCCACACTGCCTAGATTGGTCATGATCTTATCTGAAATCCTGGGAGGTGGATGGCCGAAAATAGCGACATGCATCGGTACCATTACCCAATTGAAAATCTCATAGATGAAGTCTTTGGCTTTATCTTCCCATAGCTTTGAGTGGTATATTTGAATAGGCTCTGCATTAATTGGAGTCCAGATCCAACTCATTAATGGAAAGGGTTTCATGTAACAAATGGCATCCATAACGTAAGAAGACATAAAAAATGAGGTTTCCTTCCCATTCCCCTTTTTCTTCTGGTATTCTATAATTTGATCGACCAAACTATCCAACAACATCTTGGCCCAGTCAAAAGAGTATCCCTCTACTACTGTGTGGATAAGCGGTACCCATGGGAGAAAAAAATGTGTAGTATTCTCTTTCCCATAAAGTTTGCACACCATCATCAATATATACATGAATTGTGGTTGTAACGAAGTGATTGCATATATACCATGAGAATCAGCTCTGAACTTTTCAGGGCATGAGTACCAATCCTTGATCAAGTTGGATAATCTTTTTCCAAATTGTTCACATTCTTTCTGCTTGAAACCCTTTAAAAATTCGTCATTGTAAGTAAATTTCGGTGTGGGAGATAGCTTGTACATTGCATGTAGATGTTCCAGCTGAAATGACCCAACAACCACCTTCTGGGAATTGAATATTGTTTTGGTTGGGACATCTACTTGATCCAACACCCATCCAATCATATCACAATAGGGAAAAATCCCTGGCCTTTTATCTACCTTGTGCATCTCCGAATGAGAAACCACCTTGTATTTTAGATACAATTCTTCCTTCTCGTTGTTGCTCGAATCATCTAGGCAGTTAATCAACTCATATTTCAATGTGTTGAAAACATGTGTCCATGTTTTGACTACGTCGATATTTCTAGGCAAGGTATCAAAAAGGATGTTTGAACTCTAGCCTGAACTTTCACTAGTTATTTTGGGCGCTTTCCGTGGAGCCATGATATAGAATCTCGAGATTATAATTCCTGTCACAGAGGATGAAAATAAAAAAAAATGGTTATCTCACTAAGCAGACTCTGTAAAAACTATAATGAAATTCAACTAATGACAGAAATACTTTCACATTAAGCATTCTAATCTGCGTAGGTCCTTGTTGATACAACGTTTAATTATTTTAATATAAATATCTGGAGATAAATAAAGATCTTATTTCTGATCTACCCTGCTCATAAATTCCATAAATGCTTGATATTTTGTGGCTTGGGAGAATTGTAGAAGCAATCAATTTTCTCCCATAAATTTTACAAGGTAAAAGGTTGTTTAAGATATGAATTAATCCAACTTAAACTTTAATTAATCGTGATGAGCTCTTAACCCTTTTTGGAACTCGTAGTCTCGGGTGATTTCACTCTTAGTCTTCAGCCATGAACCCCAAATTCGCGAAATGTGATTTGATTAATTAACTTTAATCATGTTTAAGTTCTTAATTAATTGTGATTAGTTTGGAAAATTCGTGACCTCGAGTATCGGGGTTATAAGCTGGTTTTTCAAGGCAAAACTATTGAAACACGAAATCACGATAATAATTAATTATCGTTAATTGCCATTACTCGCATAATTAATCAGGTTTATCTCGAATTTCTTTTGTGACTTCGCATATCGAGATATTTGAAGGTTTATCGAGGCGTGACTCTCGGCTCAAGAAGGCACAATGTATTAAATTAGTGATAATCGCTCTTAAATGGTTTGATGATCACGATTAAGCTTAACCTTATTTCGCATGTCAGGGCATTAAGGACTTCGACATGTTGGATAGTCAGATCTGCGAAACCCCAAAATCCAATATTTAAGGTTTATCATTAGTGTTTTATTGTTTAAAAGGTAGGCAGCTTCGAACTCTTTCATATCTAGAGTATTTAAAAAATATATGTGTTACAACAGGTAGCATCATGTACTGCTATTTATTTAATCTCTGTTAAGCAATGCAGTAAGGTCATTTCACAGACTGGGAGTGAATTAGTTTAGCATGTTCTTCTATAATTCTTTGTAATTGTGGGTTATACACTTTTGGGGTTGTATGAAGCCCTACACAGCTTCCAAGGGGAGATTGGTGTATGCCCCCATAATCCATCTAGATTATTTTGAAAGTTTGCATGTTAGTACATCTTTGTGTACTTCCAAGATCATTTTGGGGTCCTAAACAGTGCTTTTTTGGCTTGACATATTCAAATTGTAGATGGAGTCAAATTTTGATGGCATAATGTGTAATTATCAAAAATACCTTTCCAATGAGCTATCACACACCTAAAACGGAGGTTGTATGCAAAAGTTACGACCCTAGGAAGTTGAGGTACCAACTTACCCATCAAGGCCCACATATATTTTAGTGTTTCATCTCCTAGGGTTAGTTTTTTGGATGTATAGGGTTTCAGAATTCATGAGTAATGTTAAAAAGGCCTTTGGAGCCTCATTTTAATATTTTTTCACAGACGTATGCACGTAGCAGCCACATCTCTTCTCAGAGATAGCTACCACCATTCGAGCAAGTTGTTTTTAGTTCTGCAGTTTTACAGTTTCAACCTATTTTATTTATTCAATGGAAGTTATTGTTCATTGGATATCTTTTGATTTTCTTTGTATCTCTGTGTTATTTTATTCGATATTTTATTCCTTTCTTTCCGCTCATAAATTCATATCAATCCCCTGATTCATATGACCCATGGGTAATACCTAATCCAACCGAATATGATATTTATGGTGATCGAATGCCACTTAGCCTGATTGAATTGTCTTATGAATCCATCCAATCTACCTCTACGTCTACTTTTGATGCACCTGATCGATTATGTCCAATGTTAGATGAGTATTCTCCCTCTACATGGCTTACCTCTATGGCCTATTTTGATACTTTTGATGAATTTTTTCCTACTCATGAAAGAATCATGGAAGTTATGTCTTTGGAAGAAACTCCTTGGGATGATAGTCATCATCATTCCTCTTTTTTCTTTAGACCTGAGATTGAGACTCATTTTGAAGTACCTACGGATCCTCACATTCCTATCTTTCATCAAGATATTTTATCCAAGGGGAATTTGGGAGTTATTTCTGCCACTGTACCCATAGATATTCCAGTCAAACATGGGATCATGGAAAATATTCATATCGGTGCCTCTTGTTCTCCTAATGAAATTGAAACTTATAAGGCACTTTTCAAATAATTTCATGATTTTTTTTCTTGGTCTTACGAGGAAATGCATGTAATTGACCTGAATATTGTTGTTCATGAGATTAATACATATCCTAGATCCAAGCATGTTCAGAAAAATCTTTGCCTCATTCATCCAACAAAAGTTGTTATATCAAAATCGAAGTTGAAAAACTTCGTAAAATTGGTTTTATTTATCCTATACCTCTTATTGATTAGGTTTCAAATATTGTTCCCATCATCAAGAAACAATATATGATCTGTGTGTGTGTTGATTACCACGATATCAATAGGGAGTGCCCTAAAGATAATTACCCAACTCCTTTCATTGACCAAATCATCGATGATTGTGCCAACAGTGAAATCTTTTCCTTTATGGATGATTTTTCTGGGTATAATCAGATTAACATACTTCCTTCAGATCAACATAAAACTACTTTTATTTTGTCCTTGGGGTACCTTTTCTTACAAGAAACTCCCCTTTGGACTCAATAATTCTGGCACTACTTTGCAGTGGGCTATGTCTTATGCTTTTCATGATATTAATCATACTGTCCAACCATATCTTGACTATTTACATGCAC
Source organism: Picea glauca (assembly GCA_000966675.3). Classification (NCBI taxonomy): domain Eukaryota; kingdom Viridiplantae; phylum Streptophyta; class Pinopsida; order Pinales; family Pinaceae; genus Picea; species Picea glauca. The sequence continues at coordinate 12,571 of JZKD02S1979123.1, forward strand.
ACTCTATGCAACGTCAATATCAATTAGTTCATCTCTGTGCTATATTCCTTAGATGTTGTTTTTACAATATTCACTTAAATCCACATAAATGTGTTTTTTGTGTGGAATTGGGACGTCTCCTAGGTTTTATTGTTTCCAAGCAAGGGATCTATGTTGATCCTTTGAAGATCAAGGCCATTGTAAATTTTCCTCCTCCTTCAACACTTTGCCAACTCCAAAGTTTGTAAGGTAAGGAAAAACATTTATGACGCTTCATTCCTAGCTATGCGTAAATAACCAAGGGTTTTATCTGACTACTTAAGAAAGGGGTTCCTTTTGTTTGGGATGACATTGCTCAAAAATATTTTGATTCTTTAAAACATGTGTTAACGCATACTGTAATATCCCTAGGATGAACCCAATTGTAAATATAAATGCAAATGTACTTAAGTTGGTGAGTTGTTCGATATCATTTTGTATGCACATTTCATGGCATAGTGTGTGCATGTGTTGCGCAGTGAAATGATGAAGTGTTCACATTCCAGGATACTATGTGTAGCATCTTAAGTGCACGTGATTGTGCTGCCAGCGAGCCTTTGTGTATATGTTATGTTTTATAGGCTGGTGAGCTAGTTATTATAAGCTAGGATGTGCTAGTTATTATAAGCTAGGATGCTTATGTTTTGATTAGGCCCGAGAGCCTAGATGTTAAAGGCCAGTGCTC
>JZKD02S1979145.1:49028-62927 GCA_000966675.3 Picea glauca
CTCTAACAAATCTTTAACCGAGGATTGACAATTTTTTCTTTCTTCTTGCCAGGTCTTGTTGTTTCCCATTGCCGACTTTCTTCTTTCTACAAAGAAGAAAGTAACATCAGGGCACCTGTGTGTTAATCATTCATGGTATATTGAATGCTCGAAGAGCTAATTTGGCTCGAGTAAATTGAAGATCCAAGATCGATAGGTCGCAGAATCCCAGGAGGGAAGGGGGGTTGCACCATATATGGAGAGTTATAACATGGATATCATCTACCATTGTGTCATCGAAGAATATAATTAAGAAACACATTTTTGGTCTTATTCGGATGTCGAATGTGATGCTTGGTATATGCATAGTTTTCATTTTTGGGATGAAAACCATTTTCATATTCTATTTGATGACTCTAATCAACCTTCTATAGAGAACATCCTAGAGAGAAAACAAGATCCTTCTACGCATACTCTTCTTCAGTTTTTGTATTCTCTAGTACGCATGGATGATTTTTTGGCTGGCTCTACATATTTGGATCCACATAACCAATGTCAATCTTGGGAGTATCAATTTCAGCTGGATATTGAGTTTCAACATCTTCAGTGTGGATTTCACATGAGAAATTGGACATGGGACCCTGTTTTACCATGGAAATTGGACTACTTCAACATGGTGGATCACATTTCTACATGGGACCCTAGTTCTCCAAGCTACTTCAACATTATGGTCTACACTTATCCATGGGACCCTAGTATATGGTTGTACATCGTTATAATAAAAGTTGAGGGAAACTCTTTCATAAGGGGTATGGAATGTAGTGTATCTAGGGGGAATAATATAGGGTACCTAGGGAGGTACCTAAGTGGAATAATAGTAGACAAGTATTGTTATGTATAAATGACACTTTTAATAAATAAGGCCCAGTGTGAATAGAATAAATGTTAGAGGACTTACTAGAAGGTTTTTCTTCTAGAATCTTTTGTGAGGAAATGAAGGACACTTCCACACCAATCCTAGAAGAATAGAAGAAGAATTTAATCAAAAAATAAAATAACACAAGAAATCACACAGTACAATGAGATGTTACCCAAGAAACCCTTAACCAGGAAAACCAACATTCCTTTGAGCATTCTGCTCTCCTGTTTTCTTATTCATTCAGAATAAAAGGTTACATGTCTAAACTTGGTCCACACCTAAGACACAATCGACATCATATCGTCTTTCACATGTGATGTAGGAGCATCACTGGAAAGAACGCGGAGAAGGACCTATCATCGTCTGTGAATTTTTACAGGATCTCAACACTGGCAGTCATGACATATATTTTAAAGTCGGCCTTAACTTAATGCTGGAAAAATATTTTGAGGCATGCTTGAGTGATTGTGAGTGAAGTGGGAGTTTCCACTCCGACTCTGGAAGGCGACTGAACTAGGATAGCTGTCAGGATAAGTTTTGATGTAGACAAGTAGTCAGGGGGAACCCTGAGAGATAGCTGGAAGTTGGTTGGGAGTAGATGACAATTAGATAGAAGTTAGATGCAAGTTAGTAGGAGATTTTTGAGTTTTTTTTTTTTTTTTCATTCACAGCTATAGCCATTTTCACTTATGAAGATAACAAAGGGAAATTTATCCAATGCCTGATGTGGATATGTTTGAAATTCTCTGTCATTTTGTTTTCCTTAATGAATGAATGAATTTTGTTATTAGTAGATGGAACTATGAATGTTAGGATAAGTTTCCTTTGTTTCTCTTCTATCGAGTGGTGCAAGGTGTGCACACAAAACGCAAGGAGTGCGTTAACGGGATATGTTTCGATTACGAAGATTAGAAGAGATAGCATGAAACTTTCCCTTATCAAGGAGTGAAAAGAGACTGGTGCAGGGCGTGCACAGTTGTCTACAATAATTTGAACCTTGCGTAAAGATCTAGTGCAAGGAGTGCACATATTCGAGATTCATCTAAGTGTCGAATGGACTTTGTAATAAGTCGAAGAACTAGAAAAGGAGAACGCCAGGATGGCAAGAGAAATTTCTCTCTGAGAAATCCTTCAGATTTGAGTTATCGAAATCTCTGAAATGCAAGGAGTTCATAGGAAGTCGAATTTTTCATGAGACCAAGCTCAGGAGGAAGAACACTTTTCATAAGGGTTAACGAGATCCAAGAAATGAACTCGCAGGAAGGACAAAGTTCGAAGCCTTTGAATCCTTCAAAAATATTCTAATTCTAAAGAAAGCGTAATCTAGGGGAGAAAGACCTAGACCATCTGATAAATTCCCAAACATGAGGAGAAAGCACAGAGGAGGAAGGATATCATTCATTCATTCTAAGCGCAAAAGAATCGTAGCTGCCCGATCAAGTTAAAGTGCATTAACAATAAGCGTTGAAAGTACACCGGAGGAGCGGGGTTACGAAATTATGAAATCATCAGAACCATCCATCAAGGGGGACATGTGGTGAGATATCATTGTTTCACTGACTTGTGAGTCACAGAAGTCAAAGGAAGAGTTATAAGAACTCACGAATCGCAAAATCCCAATTTGATCACAGTCGTTGATCAGAGGAGGGAGATGAACTGTAGATCTGGTCTTGTTGGGAGTTCACAACTTAGGAAATCGGAAGTAAGAGTTCTAGGAACTCATGAAATCTAAGTTCGTGATTTGATATGAGCCACCAAATTAAGGGAGGATCTGGGCCGTCATATCTGATGTATCGGGAGTTTGGACCTCGGGAGAATGGAGGTGAAACACATTGAGAGTTCCTAATACATGAAATCATAACGCGCTCAGAATATTGGCCCATGATCATAGCATAGGATCACATCGGCGAAGAATAATTGAGGGGATATGATGCAGGAGCATTTCTCCACATCAGCCAGCCAGCCAGCCGGCCACGTCGAATGCACGCATTCAATGCTGAAGGGAGGCGCTACCTCATTTAAAATTTGAGTTGAATGTAATTTAAATGTCTAGGCTACCGAGCCACAGATTTGTGCCTTTGCGCAAGCTATATATAAGATCGACCTTTAATAGTTGTATGGCTGAGATCTAGATCCGGATAGCGGACTAGACAACCCATTCAATGCAATTGAATAGGGTAGGTAGGTTGGAGGGAAGAGCTCGAAGAGCCCTCTCAGGTAAAAGAGATTCCCTATCTCATTTTGGTAAGAAGGAGAGTAGGAAGAGAAGTGATGTAGTTGGAGAGGATCTACGAGTAAAGAGAAGAAGAGAAGAGAAGAGCCGAGATCTTGTTACAAGTCATGCTCATGAACACTTTGTAAATACAAGCATTGCCATTTTAATACAAAGAGCAGTTTTCCCTGCATTACTGTGTCTTATGTGGATGTTTGTGAGTGTTCTTTATGTGTTGTAGATGTATGTTAGGCATTTGAAGGAGTGTGTTTGATTACCAGGTTCGAAGGTCTTTGAGGCTTCATGCCAGGAGGGTGTGACAGAACACTGCGGGTTCTAAAATCTGTGCACAGAGGTTGCACTTCTGAATTCTGCAGGTTTAGACAAAGATGTGCTGTGGCAAAAGAACTGGAATCAACAACTCAAGAGAAAGACCTCAAGGTTGTTGAACACCTTGGAGGCAAGGTTGTGTAGGAGAAGACACAGTTGTAGACATAATCTTTGGAGGAGTTCTCTAAATCTCTGCCAAGTGGGCATTGAGCCAGTGCAAGGGGTGCATAGAGGGAGAATTATGCTATGATTTCTGTGAAGCTCTGCCAGGTGGGCATTGAGCAGGTGCAAGGAGTGCACAAAGGGAGAACTTTGTTGTGAGTTCTTAAGGAGAATCAGAATCACTAAGGATTCTGAAGAGCTCTGTCAAGTGGGCATTGAGAAAGTGCATAGGTGCATAGGAGGACATAACTGTTGAATGTTCTGTGAAAAGACACTCTGCCAGGTGGGCATTGAGATATTGTGCAGACAGGCACATGAAGAAGAGAACTCTTTCATTTCTGTGATTTGAAGAAGAATCCACTGAGGGATCTTCAAAGAGTTGTTGAACACCCTGATAGGCTCAGCAAGAGGTTGCTTGAGCAAATAGAGAGCCAGGAGGGCATTACATTTTCCATCTGAGGGAGAAGGGAAGAAAGAAAAAATCCCTTAGGGTTCTGAGTGTTCGAGAATATCAGGAGAGACAACATTGTGTGTGCGCGAAGACTTTGCAGAGGCATAGAAGTAAAAGAATCCTTTGAGTATTCGAAAGTAAAATCTCAGGAAGAACAACGTCATGGAGAACGTAGGCGAGGACTCAAATTCATGGAGCTCGCAAAGAAAGAGAGAAAAGGTTGAGGCCTTTGGTTTTTGAAATTCTTCCAAATCTGGGAAGAAGGAGTGCACAAGCTCAGGAGAGCATAACAACTGTCGGATTGGCGGAGAAAAGAGATCTGGACCGTTGATTTCCACGTCCAGGAGGAAGCAATAGGAGAGAACAAGAAGGGGAGATTGTGGACCGTTGGATGTTCACACATAATCCTGTCAGTCGTTGGATCGGACGAGAGGTGCACGGGGTTTAACCCTTCTCACGCCAGGCAGAAGTCCCGACAGTCATTGGGATATCAGCGTTCGTGAAATCAGGAGTCTTGAGTACAAGAGATCAGGAATTTCTATAGGAAAAGTATCGGGAACGATCTGAGCCATTCATTTGTGGGGCACGTGGTGGAGATCGAGCAACCCGTTGGTATATCAGCTACCGGGGTTTAGAGTTGACATAGGATTCTGTCATCGGGGTATCAGAAACTCTAAAATCATGAGGCGATCAGGACCATCCATCTTGAAGGGATGTGTGGCAGCGAGCGAGGCCTTTGGAAAGGGTTCTGATAGAAGAGCCACATCGGAGAGATCAGGGATCGGTATATCGGAAGTCCCATGGACAAGAAGTCCTTGTAATTCGAGATCACGAGGTTCGAAACGCTAACAAGGAGGAAAGCGCCATCATAGGGCCAGCTTTCAGCATATTGGAAAAGGAGGAAAGTGCCATCGTAGGCCCAGCTGTCAGCATAGTGGAGAATCGGCTTTCGAGAGATAGGGGAATTCAAGGGGAAAAGCATTTTGGAATTTGAAGTCGCGAAACTCTGAGGGAGATGTGGAGCCGTTGGGTTCATAGGTGATCACGGTTGTTGATTGTGCTAAAGGCGAACATGGATTGTTAGCTGACGTCATATTAGAGAATTTGGATTCGAGGGATCGATAGTCCCATGGGAAAATGCATTTCATCATTTGAAACCCCGAAGTCCCAATAGGTGGTATGACTGCAGTCATATGAAAGGGAGGTCGTGTGGACCACGAGTATAGCCCAGAGGCTAGCAGAAGTAAGAGCGTATTGGGAATCAGAGAATCAGGGATCCCGTGGACAAAACATCCATGCAATTTGGCATTGGGAAGTCCAAATTCCCGAAGGAATATAAGGCTGCAGTCTTATGGATAGTGGTCAAATGGGCCAGGAGTCTATCCAGGAGGGATAAGGTGTAAAGGAAAGTATCGGTGAAATTACTCATTGGAGATCGGGAGATTGTGGGGACAGAGGTTCGTGACATTAAGGATCGCGAAACCCTGAATCCCGATAAGGAGATAAGACTGCAGTCTTACGAGGACTAGTCATATGGACTAGGGGCATAGTCAGAAGGGGCTAAGGCCGAAAGGAGCACATCGACTAATCAGAGTTTAAGAGTTCGAGAGGACAGGAACTCTCGACATCACAAAGGAAGAATCTCTGAAACCCAAAACTGAGTCAGGGAAAGATCACAGTTAAGTGCAGAAGGCCGTGAGGGAGAAAGAAGGACCTATGGATTGGGTTTTCATCAAATATTCCAGCAGGGAATTAGAAGAGCTAATTCAGCTTGCATGAATGAATGAGATCGATCCTGTGGATGGGCGTAGCTGACAACTATCATCAAAGTGGTATCCAAGCTAGAACTATGTTTGTATATTTCAAGTAGAGGGAGAAGGCAAGGGAAGCGAGAGGAGGAAATCACTTTGATACACAAGTCAAGTGGTATCAGAGTAGGGACTTCACTTGTGTATTTCAGGTGAAGTGAGAAGGTAAAGGAAGACAGAGCGTTGGAGACTCTATAAGGATTGTTTTCAGGTAGGAAACAGTCCATAGATAGTCAGTAGGATTGGAGGATGAAGTTGGTAACACTCTTGGTGCAGAGTGACAACAACAGGTTTGTTAGGAGAGTAGACAGAGACAACACCATGGTTACTGAAGACCATAGGCATGCTAGGAGGAAGAGAAAGGCAAAAAATCTTACATAAATGGATAGAGAGCTCTATGAAATAAGGGCAGACATAGAAAATATCAAACTACGGATGCGGCAGAAAGCCAAGTCGAGATGGGTATATGAATGGCCCATGAAGGAGCCGAAGGTAAAATGGCCAGTCAAGGAGTTGATGGCCGTAAGACAGCATAGGATGTTGAGAGGATGGTTGAGGTATGCTGAAAACCTCAATGGACCTGAAGAAGAAATGGTTCAGGTATGCAAACCAGAAACTGGGAGAAATCTCAGTGAATTGGGATCATCTGAGGATCTCAAGAACTGCCAGGAGGGAAGAGAGGAAATTCCAGTTTTCCAGGTGGGCAATGAGTTGAGATCGCTACGAGATCTCATAGACTATCATGAGGATAGCCAGGGAATTTCACATTTCCAGTTGGGCAATGAAATGAGATCGCTGCGGGATCTCGAAGACTGCCAGGGGGGCAACGAAAGCATCTCAGATTGCCAGGTGGGAAAAGATGAGCATTCGAGACTATCTGAAGGTATCATGGACTCAGAGGAGAGTTCAATTCAGTGAGGAGTGCTGATGAAGATGGGATCAGTTTATCTCATAACCTGCCAGGAGAGTAGTGGAAGCATCCCATATTGCCAGGTGGGAAGGGATGAGTAGATGAGTTGGAATCATCCAGAAGAGATGATAGACAAGGTGAGCTCAGGGATGGATTTAGATCAGCATGTGCAGCTCACAGAAGAGGAGGATCTGAGGAGCCTTATAATGATTGGGGGAATCGAGATATTCCTACCACTTGCCCTGGAGGAGGTAGAAATCTGTGTTGTAGATGCAACAACAAAAGAAGAACAGTCAGATGAGACTATCAAAGAGGAATTGGAGCAGGTGTTTGAGACTGCACAAGCAGAAGCAGAAGTAGGTGAAGAATAAGATGAGAATTATGAGGAGTGTCTCAATGCATTTAGCCGGGAAGCTGAGGAAGCTGTAGCACTGAAGCTGACAGCAGAGGAAGCAGAAGAGGATGATGAGAATTCTGAGGAATGGATCAACATTTGCAGCCAGGAGACTGAAAAGACTGCAACATGGGAGTTTGCAGCAGCATAAGAAGAAGAGGCAGACAACATTTTCTTTACTGATCTATGGGAACAATTCGAATCCCTGGAAGAGAGGGTGAAAGTGAAGGGCATTCACATCCAACAGGTGAAGTTGGAATTTGATGAAGAAGGCATGGGAGATCATGATGATCTACCAAATTGCATAAAAATTTTGCAGCTGAAGAGACTGCATGAACAGACCGACCATTGGACCAGATGGACGAAGTGATCAAGGAGATCAGAAGGCTGATGTTGAGGTCAGCGGAAACTGCCAACAAGGAGAAACTAAGCAGAAAGGAAGAAGCAACAGTAGTAGTAGCGCAAAAGCAACAACAACTGCAAGGAGACAGAGCAGATGAATAGCTCCAGAGAATGATTTGGGATCCAAGAGGATTTCCACAGCTGAGATGGGAAGCTCATGAGTAGGAGCTCATGAATTTTGCAACTGAGGAGTATGATGCAGGAGCATCTCCCCATTTCAACTAGCCAACCAACCAACCATGTCAAGCGCATGCATTCAATGATGAAGGGAGGCACAGCCTCATTTAAAATCTGGATTGAATGTAATTTAAATGTCTAGGTTGTTGAGCCATAGATTCATTCCTTTGCGTAGGATGTAAATAAGATAAGCCTTTAATATTTGTATGGCTGAGATCTAGATCTGGATAGCAAACTAGACAGCCCATTCAACGCAATTGAATAGGGTAGGTAGGTTGGAGGGAAGAGCTCAAAGAGCCCCCTTAGTTAAAAGATATTTCGTATCTCATTTTGGTAAGAAGGAGAGTAGGAAGAGAAGTGATGTAGTTGGAGAGGATATGCGAGTAGAGAGTAGAAGAGAAGAGAAGAGTCGAGACCTTGTTACAGGCCATGCTCAGGAACACTTTGTAAATATAGGCATTGCCATTTTAATACAAAGAGCAGTTTTTCCTGCATTACTGTGTGTTATGTGGATGTTTGTGAGTGTTCTTTATGTGTTGTAGATGTATGTTAGGCATTTGTATGAGTGCGTTTGATTCCCAGGTTCGAAGGTCTTTGAGGCTTCATGCCAGGAGGCTGTGACAGAACACTGCGGGTTCTGATAGCCGTGCATAGAGGCTTCACTTCTGAATTCTACGGGTTCAGACAAAGACGTGTTGCAGCATAAGAACTGGAATCAACAACTCAGGAGAAATACCTCAAGATTGTTGAACACCTTGGAGGCAAGGTCGTGTAGGAGAAGACACAGTTGTAGACAAAATCTTTGGAGGATTTCTGTAAATCTCTGCCAGGTGGGCATTGAGTCAGTGCAAGGGGTGCACAGAGGGAGAATTTTACTATGAGTTCTGTGAACATTTTCCAGGTGGGCATTGAGCAGGTGCAAAGAGTGCACAGAGGGAGAACTCTGATGTGAGTTCTTAAAGAGAATCAGAATCACTAAGGATTCGAAAGAGCTCTGCCAGGTGGGCATTGAGAAAGTGCATAGGTGCATAGGAGGACATAACTGTTGAATGTTCTGGGAAAAAACACTCTGCCAGGTGGGCATTGAGATATTGTGTAGACAGGCAAAGGAAGAAGAGAAATCTTTGAGTTCTGTGATTTGAATAAGAATCCACTGAGGGATCTTCACAGGGTTGCTGAACACCCTGATAGGATCAGCAAGAGGTTGCTTGAGAAAATAGAGAGCCATGAGGGCATTACATTCTCCATCTGAGGGAGAAGGGAAGAAAGAAAAAATCCCTTAGGGGTCTAAGTGTTTGAGAATATTAGGAGAGAAAACACTGTGTGTGCGAAAAGACTCTGCTGAGGCGCAGAAGTCAAAGAATCCTTTGAGGATTCGAAAGTAAAATCTCAGGAAGAACAACGTCATGGAGAATGCAGGCGAGGACTCAAATTCATGGAGCTCGCATAGAAAGGGAGCAAAGGTTGAGGCCTTTGGTTTTTGAAATTCTTGCAAATCTGGAAAGAAGTAGTGCACAATCTCAGGAGAGCACAACAGTCGTTGGATTGACAGACAAAAGAGATCTGGACCGTTGATTTCTACATCTAGGAGGAAGCAGGAGGAGCGCACAAGAAGGGGGGATTGTGGAGCGTCAGATGTTCACAAAGAAACCCGTCAATCGTTTGATCATACAGGAGGTGCATGGGGTTTAACCCTTCTCACGCTAGGCAGAAGTCCCGACAGGCATTGGGATATCAACGTTCATGAAATCGAGAGTCTCGAGGACAAGAGATACAAAATTTCTATAGGAAAATTCCCGGGAACGATCTGAGCCGTCCGTTTGTGGGGCACGTGGTGGAGATCGAGCAACCCGTCGATATATCAGCTATCGGGGTTTAGAGTTGAAAGAGGATTCTGTCATTGGGGTATCAGAAACTCCGAAATCACGAGGTGATCAAGACCATTCATCTTGAAGGGACGCGTGGCAGCGAGCGAGGCCTTCGGAAAGGGTTCCAATAGAAGAGCCACATCACAGAGATCAGGGATCGAGATATCGAAAGTCCCATGGAAAAGAAGTCCTTGCAATCCAGGATCGTGAGGTATGAAACCTCGAAAAGGAGGAAAGCGCCATCGTAGGGCTAGCTGTCAGCATATCGGACAAGGAGGAAAGCGCCATTATAGGGTCAACTGTCAGCATAGCGAAGAATCGACTTTCGAGAGATCGGGGAAGTCAAGGGAAAAATAATTTTGGCATTTGAAGTCACGAAACCCCAAGGGAGATCTGGAGCCATTGGGTTCATAGGCGATCATGGCCGTTAATCGTGCTAAAGGCGGACAGGGATTGTTAGCTGACATCGTATCGGGATTCGAGGGATCGGTAGTCCCATGGGCAAATGCATTTCAACATTCGAAACCCCGAAGTCCTAATAGGTGGTATGACTGTGGTCATATGAAAGGGAGGTCGCATGGACTGCGAGTCTAGCCCGGACGCTAGCGAAAGAAAAGGTGTATCGAGAATCGAAGAATCGGGGATCTCATGGACAAAACATCCATGCAATTTGGCATTGGGAAATCCGAATTCCCGAAGGAATATAAGGCCATGGTATTATGGATAGTGGTCATATGGGCCAGGAGTCTAGCCAGGAGGGCTAAGGTATAAAGGTGTGTATCGGTGAAATTACTGATCGAAGATTGGGAGATTGCGGGGATAGATGTTTGTGACATCAAAGATCGCAAAACCTTGAATCCTGATAAGGAGATAAGACTGCGGTCTTACGAGGACTAGTCATATGGACTAGGGGCATAGCCAGAAGGGGCTAAGGCCGAAAGGAGCGCATTGGCTAATCAGAGTTCGGGAGTTTGAGAGGACAGGAACTCTCGACATTAGAAAGGAAGAAACTCTAAAACCTGAAACTGAGTCCGGGGAAGATCACGATTAAGTGCAGAAGGCCATGAGGGGGAAAGAAGGACCTGTGGATCGGGTTTTCATCAGAGATTCCAACAGGGAATCAGAAGAGCTAATTCGGCTTGCATGAATGAATGAGATTGATCCTGTGGACAAGCGTAGCTGACGTCTGTCATTAGGATAGCATGCGCTAGGCTCCTCTTGTCATTTCGGAGGTCGGGAGAGTTGGAGTGACTCACATGTGAAGAACTGATATGAAAAATCGTGAAACTCCCTTCAAGTTCAGCGAGTGGTTATGGCCGTGGTCGCGAGAAGAAAAGGTAGCCATAGAAGAGCTAGCACCCGATGGATGTAGAAGTTGAAAAGTGCTTAGGAGAGGACCCTCACTTCTCATACAACCTATGTATTTGGATAAAGGACCTATGTAAGTGGGTTTTTGGTCTAGAGACCTAGAGAATCAATTAGACTCAGTTTTTTTATCGATCCTAGACCGGGAGGTCACGCAACCCTTAGGAGAGAAGGGGGGTCTTCATTAAGAGGTATGAGAGAGGAAGTTTTTCTTGCAGACAATAGGCAAAGGAGAAGAGACAAAATAACTTGAATTTGTACTCTGTGTGTAGAAGACAATGAACACAATGCTACCAAGTTGACGAGTGGAACCACCTTTGGCCAATCGAGTTGTACAAAGGGAGATGCGAGAACTTCATGAAATATTAGAAGTGATGGAGGAAATGTAGAGATGAGCACCTGATGCTGAAGACATCAATGATGCAGAGAGAGAAGAATCTATGGGAGAGAATGTCGTCGGAGAAGATGTAGGAGAGGATGTTGTCGAAGAACGCTTACTGAGAGAAGTTACCAAATTGGGAGGTAGAGCGAAGATAGAGGTCCCAATGTATGAAGGAAATTTATATGTTGAAGAGCTATTGGATTGTATAAGATCCATGGACAAATATTTNCATACTCTTCTTCAGTTTTTGTATTCTCTAGTACGCATGGATGATGTTTTGGCTGGCTCTACATATTTGGATCCTCATAACCAATGTCAATCTTGGGAGTATCATTTTCAACTGGATATTGAGTTTTGACATCTTCAGTGTGGATTTCACATGAGAAATTGGACATGGGACCCTGTTTTACCATGGCAATTGGACTACTTCAACATGGTGGATCACATTCCTACATGGGACCCTAGTTCTCCAAGCTACTTCAACATTATGGTCTACACTTATCCATGGGACCCTAGTATATGGTTGTACATCGTTATAATAAAAGTTGAGGGAAACACTTTCATAAGGGGGATGGAATGTAGTGTATCTAGGGGGAATAATATAGGGTACCTAGGGAGGTACCTAAGTGGAATAATAGTAGACAAGTATTGTTATGTATAAATGACACTTTTAATAAATAAGGCCCAGTGTGAATAGAATAAATGTTAGAGGACTTACTAGAAGGTTTTTCTTCTAGAATCTTTTTTGAGGAAAAGAAGGACACTTCCACACCAATCCTAGAAGAATAGAAGAAGAATTTAATCAAGAAATAAAATGACACAAGAAATCACACAGTGCAATGAGATGTTACCCAAGAAACCCTTAACCGGGAAAACCAACATTCCTTTGAGCATTCTGCTCTCTTGTTTTCTTATTCATTCAGAGTAAAAGGTTACATGTCTAAACTTGTTCCACACCTAAGACACAATCGACATCATACCCTCTTTCACATGTGATGTAGGAGCATCACTGGAAATCACGTGGAGCAGGACCTATCATCATCTGTGAATTTGTACAGGATCTCAACACAGGCAGTCATGACAGATATTTTAAAGTCCTCCTTAACTCAATGCTGGAAAAATATTTTGAGGCACGCTTGAGCGATTGTGATTGAAGTGGTAGTTTCCACTCCGGATCTGGAAGGCGACTAAACTAGGATAGCTTTCAGGATAAGTTTTGATGTAGAAAAGTAGTCAGGGGGAACCCTAAGAGATAGCTGGAAGTTGGCTGGGAGTAGATGAAAATTAGATAGAAGTTAGCTGCAAGTTATTAGGAGATTTTTGAGTTTAATTTTTTTTTTTTCATTTACAGCTATAGCCATTTTCACTTATGAAGATAAAAAAGGAAAATGTATCCAATGCCTGATGTGGATATGTTTGAAATTATCTATCATTGTGTTTTCCTTAATGAATGAATGAATTTTGTTATTAGTAGATGGAACTGTGAATGTTATGATAAGTTTCCATTGTTTCTCTTCTATCGAGTGGTGCAAGGTGTGCACAAAAAACACAAGGAGTGCGTTAACGGGATATGTTTCGATTACAAAGATTAGAAGAGATAGCATGAAACTTTCCCTTTTCAAGGAGTGCAAAGAGACTGGTGCAAGGCGTGCACAGTTGTCTGCAATATTTTGAACGTTGCATAAATATCTGGTGCAAGGAGTGCACATATTCGAGATTCGACTAAGTGTCGAATGGACTTTGTAAGAAGTCGAAGAACTAGAAAAGGAGAATGCCAGGATGGCAAGAGAAATTTCTCTCTGAGAAATCCTTTGGATCTGAGTTATCAAAATATTTGAAATGCAAGGAGTGCATAGGAAGTCGAAGTTTTCATGAGACCAAGCTTAGGAGGAATAACACTTTTCATAAGGGTTAACGAGATCCAAGAAATGAACTCGCAGGAAGGACAAAGTTCGAAGCCTTTGAATCCTTTGAAAATATTCTAATTCTGAAGAAAGCGTAAGCTTGGGGGGAAAGACCTATACCATCTGATCAATGCCTAGACATGAGGAGCAAGCACCAAGGAGGAAGGATCTCATTCATTCGGTCTAAGCAAAAAAGAATTGTAGTTGCCCGTCAAGGTAAAGTGCATTAACGATAAGCATTGAAAGTACACAGGAGGAGCGGGGTTACGAAATTATGAAATCATCGGAACCATCCATCAAGGGGGACATGTGGCGAGAGATCATTGTTTCACTAAATTGTGACTCATAGAAGTCAAAGGAAGAGTTATAAGAACTCACGAATTGCAAAATCCCAATTTGATCACAGACGTTGATCGGAGGAGGGAGATGAACCGTAGATCTGGTCTTGTTGGGAGTTCACAACTTAGGAAATCAGAAGTAAGAGTTCTAGGAACTCATGAAATCTGAGTTTGTGATTTGATCTAAGCCACCAGATCGAGGGAGGATCTGGGCTGTCAGATATGATGTATCGAGAGTTTGGACCTCGGGAGAATGGAGGTGAAACACATTGAGATTTCCTAATACGTGAAATCGCAA